>CAUYPK010163151.1:0-19887 GCA_963574355.1 Loris lydekkerianus | reverse complement strand
AGCTGGAACATATTCTTCTTAGCAAAGTATCTCAGGAATGGAAGAAAAAGTATCCAATGTACTCAGCCCTACTATGAAGCTAAATTACAGCTTTCACATGAAGGCTATAACCCAACTATAGCACAAAACTATGGGGAAAGGGCCAAGAAGGGGAAGGGAGGGGGGAGGTTTTGGTGGAGGGAGGGTAATGGGTGGGGCCACATCTATGGTGCCTCTTAGAATGGTTACAGGCGATTGCACTAATGTACACAGCTATGATTTAACAATAAAAAAAATAATAAAATTAAAAAAAAATTAAAAAAAAAAAAATAAACCCTGTCTTGATGGCATGCACACTCATGGAGTGATCAAGGCGGGAGGAGTGATCTCGGACGCCCCAGCTGGTCAGTTTGGGTCACATGCCCACTTCCGGGTAAACCTGGCCTCTATACAGCCAGCTGGTGCAAACTCCTCCCACCCCCACCTGGACATCTGGCAATATCTGGAGACATTTTTGATTGTCACAATTTGGGAGGTAGGACTGCTACTTGCATCTAATGGGTAGAAGCTAGAGACACTGCTCAGTATCCTATAGTACACAGGACAGCCCCCACAACAAGAAATGTCCACCCAGAATGTCAGTGGTACTGAGGTGGAGAAACCCCACATGGATATAGTGCCATAAGGAGAGGGTGTTATGCAGACCCAATAACAGCTGACTCTAAAACTTGCTGACTGATGACATTGTAGTTGAGAAGTAAGACCAGCACTTGCTTTGATGATAAAGTGAAGGGGAGCAGATGTAGCATTTGAAGTCCTGGGTTCAATTCTTCCTCTGCCCCCAGAGAGTTTTCAAGCCTCCAGCAAGTCCTTAAGCTTCTGTCAAACCATCTCACCAACTCTCTGGGAGGGTTGAATTTATAAACTGGTACAAGGAAGGCTGTCTAGTGAACCCAGTGAACATCCTGTCCTGTGCAGGGTAATGTGCTAGGGACTATGTGTTCTGTAAAACAGTCTTTCCTTCCCAAGAGCATCCATCGTAGTCTGGGAGACACGAGGATACTTGAACTACAAAATGGCAGTAGAAAAGTAGCCCTTGAAAGGTGAAACAAACTCAGACTCAGTCAATAGACTATCAGACTTCTGGAATAAAAGAGATGATCTTTGTACAGGGGCTGTGTAGTCTTCAAAGCATTAACTTAGTAACTTTCTTCCATCTATTGCAAAATAATCTTTTGCACTGAACCTCCATATAAGAAGACAATATCTATTACTACCTGGCAAGTCTACTACAGTTAATGGAGCTGGTATTTTTTCTTGGATTTTTAATGTATTTATTTTACTTTATGGAAAGGGAGAAGATTGTCAGAGTTTTAAAGGCAGTAAACTGTAGTAAAAATAATAAACCAGAGTTGTTTACTTTAAAACACAGCCTTAAATTATGGCTTTGGGTGAGGAATCAAAAAAGAATTTCCCTTAAGAGTTAAAGGCTCAACTCATTTTTCAGCTTCATTTAAGTTCATTACTAGCTAGCATCGATTGTTATCATGGTTTCCATAGAGGCTGAAATTTCTTGATTTGGTTCCTAAGAGTGCTCTTTAGGATAAAAGATTTGCAATATGGAATAGTAGGGAGGGTGGTAAATAATGTTTTTTTAAGGGGCTAATAACTTATCAAATGAGGGGACAAGGTTTTCCAGCTGGGTTTGATTTACTTGCATCACTTCTTACTCCTTTGATGTGAATGATGATTGATCTGTGGTTGAAGGCACCACCTTCTTGGGGAAACATTGACCTTTTTTGATTTATGTAGTGGCCTTTAATCATTAGCCTGCAACTAACTGAATGTGTGGGTGTCCTGGGTCCACAAACAGGGTTCACATTGACTAATTGCCTGATCCTTTCTGCTTAGAAACTTATTGGGGAAGGGAGGCAATTTCCCTTTGGAGTTGACTGGCAAGTTTTTGGGTTTTGGCTAATTTTTTGCCATTTGCCCATTATTAAATGCTTTCCTTGGAATGAATAAGAAGGATTGAAGAGGAGTTAGATGGAAATAGTTTTCTGTGAAGACAGATCATTAGCAAGAAGTTACTGGGAATGACTCACAAAAATTAACTGATGTTAAGTAAATTGTTTCTAATGTGCATTTTAATTTTCATCTGATGAGATGGTGGGCTGCCTCTTTGAAAAAAGAGATCTTATGTATTCAACTTTCTGTTGCAAAAATTTTCAGTGAGTAAAGTTTCAGTTATGTAAGTTTCTTAGGGGATGGTTGGGTTTTAAAGTTTCATAGGTTGGGATGTGCTCTGTATAGGAAGAATGTCAGTTTTTCTGACTCATCTAAGGAATGAATGGCTGATTTCTTAGTGACAAGCTGGCATTCCAGACATTTCAGACCCAAAGTCACTTCAATCTCAAAGTGATTTTATATGACCACTTGTGTTTGAGGCCCATTAAAAAATGAAATTTATGCTGTAACTCATAATTAAATTTATTATATATAGCTATATATTTAATTAGTTTAAAAAATATTTATATATATATATATATATATATTTTTTTTTTTTTTTTTTTTTTTTTTTGAGACAGCCTCACTCTTTGCCCTGGGTAGAGTGCCATGGTGTTGCAGCTCACAGCAACCTCAAACTCTTAGACTCAAACATCCTCTTGCCTCAGCATCCTGAGTAGCTGGGATTATAGGCTCCTGCCCTAATGCTTGGCTAATTTTTCTATTTTTTTGTAGAGACAGGGTCTTGCTCTTGCTCAGGCTGGTCTCGAACTCCTGAGCTCAAATAATCCACCCGCCATGGCCTCCCAGTAAATTAATTTTCTTTTTTAAGAATCAATTTGTTAGCCCAGTAGTATCCCACACCAGAAAGCCTATTTTATAAGAAGTCTGCATATCTCAGTGCATTGCTAAAAAAACTTTGAGAGGGAGTTAATTTTCTCATCTATCATGGTTATAAGCCCAGATTATTAGTTTACTTACGTGATGACCTACAGTACTGATCTTTGCAATCCTTCTTTTGAAATATGTCTTTATTAAGTAAAGAGAAGGAACTTTTGCCTTGCTCCTAATTGCTGAACAGTTTTGCATAGAACGAAACAATGGATTCAAAAGAATCCACCTACAATTAAAGCCTGATTCAGTAGATACAGGAGGTAATGTATGATGCAAGACAAAAAGATTGCAAAATAAGATGTCTTTATCCCCTGAGAATAATAGTCATTTTAGAGTGTTCATTACTCTTTTAAGTTCAGAATTCTTAAATGTAATCTGTAGCCTATAAATACATGGAAAGGTAATATAAATAGGATGGTGCTGCTTAAAAAAAAACAACACCTCACTTGTATCTTTTGTGAAGGTTAAAATGCATGCATAATAATAGGGGCAATTATCAAACTATATTTTAGGAGCTGTCTGTTCAAATGAGGAAAAGGTATGACATAGATAATTAGAATGATACGTCATTTGATCGGGGGCTTGGTCTGTTAGAGAGGACTCTGTTCTACAGATGACCAGTCAAGAAGCCTAGAAGCTACATGGGGCTCGGCCAGCTGTTGCCAGCATTGTGGCTTTAGACAAGTCACACAGGTTGTTTTGGTTTCAGCATTTTCATCCAAAAAAATGAGATGCTCAAATATACATTCCCAAATATGTGACTTTTACAAAATGGACTTCGAATTAAACCATGGAGGCTGTTTTGGAGCTTCTTGGATATGAGTATTGCTAAACCCTATAGTGAATGAATGTAGCTGAATCATACCCCCTTCCTTTCAGGGATTCCTCATTATATTGGTAGGGGTCAGGATAGTCCAGGGAATCAGAGTACTTCCCACTTTGGAAGGAGTTTTGTTGGAATGGAGACAGAGGCAGAGCATTGGAAACCTTTGACTGTGAACTGGACCAAACTTTCTAAGAGTGTCTTAACCTCTCACACACTTAAGCATCTAATTAATTGGTCCTCAAAGTGTGAGCCCCAGATTAGCAGCATCATTGAGAAACTTGTTAGAAATGCCATTCTCAGACCCATTACAATGCAGCAACTCTGGGGTAAGGCCGAACAGTCTCTTCCAGATGATTCTGTTGCACATTAAAATTTTAGAACCACTGATCTAACTGAACCCAGACCATAGGCAAGTAGAGAAACAGGAGGTTCAAAAAGAAAGAAAAGAGAATTTTATTCTTCTGTTAAAGAGTGTGTGTGTGTGTGTGGGGGGGGGGGTGGTGTAGAGGCTGTGGGTTGGGTCAGGATTATCTGAGAAGATCACCAACGTTTTTTTCCAACTCCAGAGCTCTCTTTTCAATACCATCATCAAGATCCCTCAGACAAGTTTGAAATGGCAACTATGGCAATGAGGTTTTCTAAGGAAGTATGATGTACACAGGAGTGGGTTTATTTTCTAATGACATTCAGGAAAACCAAACCAATAGGAAGAGTTTCAATGAACTATCATGTAATAAGAGAAACCTCCGACCTTGCAAATAGAGAGCACATGATTATTGGTTATTTGGATACGTGGGCCTTTCATCCCTAGCTTTATTTAAACCTAAAAGCTCTCAGACCAAATGTGAATTTTAAAATCTGAATCATCATCTACACCAGTGTTATTCAGCCTTTTTATCACTTGGCACATTTTAACCTATGGTTAAACTTGCATGGCACACTTAAATAAAATTGATCAAAAACAAAAGTAAAAAAAAGAATATACTTACTATGCTTTGAACTTCTTTTGAAAATAATTACTCTGTATTAATATTTAAATAATATATTTTTTATGGAAAACAAAATTTTTGTTGTTTAGGATTCATTGAGGGTACAGAGAACCAGGTGACACTGATTGCATTTGTAAGTTAAAGTCCCTCTTATAGTTGTGTTCCACCTCCAAGAGGTGTGCCATACACTGTGACCCCCATCCTTCTCCCTCCTCCTGTCTCCCCGCTCCCTCCTTCCCCTAACTCCCCCTTTTAGTAGATCATCTACTGCCTAATATTTATGTATTTAATTAATCTTCAAAATTTTTCATGGCACACCTAAGATCCTCTCACAGCACACTGGTTAAAATCCCTGGGACAGTGCTTAGCTGCTAGTTACACTGGATTGAAAACTTCCTCAGGAATCATCCAAAAGAGGAATCTCCCCCAAGCCTCTCTGATTTGGCCTAGACGGGAACGGTTATACCACCTAGTTTAAAGCCCAGAAATTGCTTAGAGCCACTTCCGCAAAGTATGTTTGAACACAAATCATCTCTTGAAGGCTCTCATTTTCCTTTAAGATCTGTTGTTATGAGGATGGACTCTGATTCCCCAGGGTGGCAGTCTTCATGTACAATATGCGTTTCTTAGTACTCTGAATGCTCTAAAACTAGAAAGAAGTTGGCTTCCGGGAAGTGAGGGACACCAGCATCGGAACAGTATTGTCTAAAAAAAAAAAAGACATACGTTCCAGCATTTCTCACCTTTCCAAGCTTGAGAAACCTAGTATACCCCCACAGACAACTTTCCCATCCTTCCTCAACCACCCATCTAACCCTTTTTGTTGTGAAACACTTTCAAACACCAGAATTTTTGGCAAGACCTTTTTAAGGGATTGGAGATGAACTTTATTTTTTTCTTTTTAAAGCAAGCTTTGGAAAATTGAAAAAAAAATTCCAACATTATCTATTCAGTGAACACACAATTTTTCTCTTTGGCAAATTGGCTGAAGTTGTTCTGTGGGTTTTATTACCTCTTACTATTAGTCAATTAACCTAATTCCAGATTCTTTAGTCTTATCAGTGCTATAGTACCGGCTGTAATATGTATCTATGATTGCAAAAATAATCTGTGCATGTGGATCAAAATTTGGCAGCCCTGTTTTGAAGAATCCAAGGTACATTCTTGCATGCTCTGACAGTACTGGTTGAGAGCCTTTGGTCCACCCATAGCCTTAATAACAGTAATACTTGTGTATTATATATGGAATTTTGTATTTCTTGTTTTAGCAATTAGCCACTTGATCCAACTACTGTGCTCTATTCCCCTGGTATCTTGATGACCAAATGAAGCCTAGATTATGCTAAGATGTAGTCTGTGGCATGTGCGAACGTACCCACCCTCATTCTTTCTCTCTCTTTCTCTCTCATTTTCACTCTTGCTCTCTGTCTTACTCACATGTACACGTGTGCGCACTCGCCACTCACATTTTCTCCTCTAGGTTTATTGCCGTTTTTCCTTTTGTCTTCATCACCTAGTGACTAACATCAGAATGTTCAACACATGTCCACTAAATCCAGGGTAATTGAAGGTCACCCCTGGCCTGAGAGTGCTCTCTTCTAACTATGACTTGATAATTGTCCCTGACATTTTCAAGGGAGAAACTAATTATTGCATCAGTTACTATTTGATTCCTCCTGCCAGCTAGCACACCTCATAATGTCCTGAAAATGACAAGGCACAAATAAGTATATAAATGGGAGCATACCGAGGTCGTGTTTTTCTGTTTGAACTGCGATCTCAGGGTGTTCCAGCCTTGGTTACTAGTGGCGGCAGAAACATTTTCTCTCAGCAAAATCAAACAGCTTGAGGTGTTCCAGGACTGTGGCTGATTTCGGCAGAATATCAAGGCCAAAATACTGTTAACTTCCCAAATGCTGTAAGGGTTGTGCCCTGAGCCACTACTGTGATTCCATGAAAGTTAACACTTCTATGCTTGTTAGTTTTTCTTTGTCTTTGATTCATTACTGCATCAAATGGGTGGTAGGTCTTCCTTCAGTGGCGTAACTTTCCCATTTCATAATTTGGCTGTAAGGAGTTGGAATACTGACAATCATGAGATGAAAGAACATGAAGAGTGTAGAAATAACATACTAGGAGGCTCAAAGAAACAATTTTATGGGGGGTGGATAATAAAGGGCATTGGAAACAGTGGTCAAATATGGATATTTCTTGGGGAAGTAGACTGGGTTCTAATCAAAATCAAGGCCTCCTATTTCTGATACTCAATTTACTCATCTCTCGATGAGGTGATTAAATCTGACACCTTCTAACATCTGTTTTTCTTAATAATAATAACTGACATTATTACTGCCGGTATTACCGTTGTCTCAGGAACTCTGCCAAGGGTTCATTTGTGTTATCACCCTTAATCCTCAGAATACTATTATCTATCCTCATTTTACACCAAAAGGCTCACAGAGGCTGAATAATTCACACAGCTAGTCGGTGACAAAGCTGAGATTTCTATTCAGGTCTGATTGATTCCAGCATCTGTACTCTGGTCCTCTACCTCATATGACCCCCAAAAGGGCATGTTGCAAGGTTGGATTTCCACACTAATTCTGGACCAGAGCTTCCCAGTGAGGGTACTTTTGTCCTCCAAGGGACATTTGGAAGTTTCTAGAGACATTTTTGGTTTTTACAACTTGAGAGAGTGTTGCTAGTGGCATTTGATGCACATAAGCTACAGTTGCTGCTGAGTACCATACAATACTTGGCACAGATCTCAACAACAAAGAAATTGACACAAGTTGTCCATCCTTCCACAGGCCAGAAATAGAGCTCTAAGCCTAGCCTAGAAATGAGTAGATCATTGAAATTCCACTAGCCACTGCTGACCATAATAAAAGAAAAAAAGAAGTTGTCTTCAAAGGAATGACACCCCTATTTTTAGAGTTTTGCACACATGAACATCAAAGTTCAACCCTCTCAGTACATCACTGCCATTGAGAGCCACAGGCCTGAGGTCAAATCCCTGTTCTATTTTTCTTTGGGGCCATAACTTAAACTCTTAAGCCTCCTGTTTTTCATCCCTCAGATGGAAATCATCATTTCCTGTGGTGGGATGACCAGGACCTAGTAAGTGTTCACTGAATCATTACTGCCTTCTCAAGTCAGTACCTGCCTTTCCTTTCATAAATGTCTCAGTCAGACTGTGCTCCTCTTAAACAGACGGTCAGGTATGCTCTTAGCTCCAGTGGTAATGCTGGCAGGGACCGCAGAGTGTTTCTTAGACTGATACTCAGTCTCTTAAACCCACGGGAGCAGGAGTGGGTGAAGTGTATCCAAAGAGAAGCAGCTGTACCGCGCTGGCCCAATGCAAATATGGGAAGGATGGTAGAAGCAAGGAATCCAGGAATCTTGACCCCTCGCCAAGACATCCCCTCATGTGGACTCTCAGGGTCGGCTAGTTTTATTGTAGAATAAATTATTGCTCTGTAACATAAATGGAAAATTAACTTGTATAACCAAATCGAAGAATCTTTGCCATTCTTTGTGGAGCTTGCCACCCAGATAAGCTGAAGATTTATATATTTTCTTTAAAAGACTTTTTCTGGAGTAGACAGGGTGGGAAAGAGGGTATGAGTTGAAGAAAGTGGGTGGAAGGGTGGTTAGATGGAGGAATGTCCCAAGGAAAATGTGCAGTTGGATATGCTGCCCTTAGTTCATGTAATGTAAGTTAAAATGCAGGGCTCCAGCTAGATTGCTAAGAAGGTGATATTGATTATGCCCTTTTCCTTCTTTAAGAAAAGATCATCATTAAATGGACATTATTTATTTATATGGGTTAGTGTGGGGATGGGAAGAGGAAAGAAAACCAAGTGAAGGTGCAAGGCTCCAAATAAGACATCTGATCCTTAAAGCTGCTTGCAGAAAAGAGAGACGATGATTAGAAGGGAAACTTGGCATCGTGAGCTTCCCAAAGAACCCTTCAGGTAATCTGAGCACGATATCATCCATGGAGGGATTTCTCTGCGTGGTCTCTGTCTTGTAGGGCATGAGGTGAGAAAAGGCAGGACTGATGTAGTGAATTATTATCCATTTTGATTGGAGGAAGTGTTTAGATACCTGCTATAGGAAAAAAACAAAAACAAAACCTTTTCCCCTGCTTTGGCTAATGCTGAAGGCTGCTGACAGTGGGGCTTTTTTGTGTTTTCTTTCCCAGATAGTCCTGCTGGCTTGCTCATACAGCAAGCCTGTGAAGGAAGAAAAGAGGGATGGTTTCTGCAGTTGGGCACTAGAGGAAACAGCCTTTGAGAGGGTAAAAGTCTTGCTCAAGTTACAAAGTCAGGGTCAGATCAGGAGCTGGAGGCCTCATTCCTCAATTCCAGCCCAGACATGGTCCTATGGTGGTTTAAGGCACTTTAGAGAAAATTGAGATGGAAGGAGGGAATCCACATAATACAGAGTACTGACAGCTGGTGGGTGTAAAACACACAGGTGCATATACACACATGAATACACACACATGTTCATATACACATTTCCACACATGTATTTGCACATGCATTTATGTTGATGTAAATAGATAAATAAGAAAAATGAGCAGGAAAGGAAATGAGAACTGACACCCTGCCCTGGTGTTTTGGGGAGAAGTGAAGACTTTGGAAAACTGGAGAGCATGACACCTTTTATGCTGTAACAGCAGAGTCAAGTAATTGTGGCAGACTGTATGGCATTCAGAACCCAACATATGTACAAGTGTAATCCCAGTAACACATGCTAAAACTCCAGGTCCAGGAACTGGCTGCCCTTCCTGGAGCCCTCAGAGACTGCTGCAACCTCCTGCCATTACCCACCCCTCCCCCATTTTGGCCCTTAGCAGCGGGCATTGGAGATTTGATAGACCACTGGTACTCAAACTGAAACATGCACACAGAGTCCCCTGGAGGCAAAGCTCCGGTGACCAGACTCTACCCTCAGAGTTGCAGATGGAGTACGTCTGGGTAAGACTTGAGAATCCATGCTTTCAACAAGTTTCCACGGGTGCGCCTGTGGCTCAAAGGAGTAGAGCGCCGGCCCGTATACCTGAGATGGCAGGTTCAAACCCAGCCCCAGCCAAAAATACAAAAACAAACAAACAAAAAAAAGTTTCTTTGTAATGCCAAGGCTGCTGGTCCAGGATCACACTTGGAGAACCCTGGGCTCAGACACTCCATGCTGTTGGGGAAATCTCAAAACACCTGACCTGTCAGCAAGTGGCTAGAGAAGAATTAATTCTGTAGAGCCTCTGGGACCAACTCAATGAGGCATTTCACAATCCACACAGGGACCTTAAGCAAAGAATTCTGTGGATCCCGAGTCCTAAAAAGTTCCTGTATTTCCTCAATGTGAAAAGTATCCCACCTCCATTTAACCTGCTTGGGAGCTCTAGCTAAATCCCTCACTCCCTGCCAAGCACAGGAACTCAGCACTTAGTTCTGGAGCACCTTGTTCTTCCAGGTGCTTTTCTTGGCCTGGTCTCTCTCTCGATGGTGTGATGGCCTCCCCCACGTAACTGGCCAAACCCAAGTATCCCTTGTATCAAGATCAACCAAACCTAGGATAGAATGGGAAGAACAGATTCCGCAGGCTAAATGGAAATTTTAAGAACAGTAATAAAAAGAAGAAAAAGGAAATAGATGCAGAAACGAAGTGGATGCTTGCACTCACTAGTTACCATATATACTCGAGTATTTTGTGCCGAAAAAACTCAGCTTAGACTCGAGTATATATGGTATTTTGATTTCTCTGAGCCTTGGTTGCTTTATCTGTGCTAAAGCACTGTGGCTGTAACCTTGAAGGGTTGTTGTGAGGGTTGAGTTAGATGTTATGTGTGCTGTAAATGTCACCTACAAATCTGGCTGATAAATCTCTCTTCCACTATCCCTGGGGTGGGAGCTCCTGATAGCAATCACCTTAGTTAGAAATCTCAAAGGACCACAGGCCTTTGGAGTGTCTGTGGATAGCACTTGGTGGCTTGGATTTGGCTCTGCCAGCAGGTCTATCCAGGTGGCATCGTTGTTTTCCCTGGGCAGCTGTCTCAGCCCTTAGCTGACTGTAATTAGCTTCCATTCCTGGCATTTCTTATCGCCAGTGTTTGCCTCCCCTTTCCCAGCTAGCTGAACCCACTCTATCTTCTTTTTGGCCAGGCTCCTAACAGCCCTTCCTTCCCAGCTGCCTCAGCTGTGATGAGATGAACAGAAAGGAACCTGCCAGCCCCCAGGCCCCCAGCAGGGCTCTGCATGTGCCATTTAAGGGAAGAGAGATGTGGCTCCTGAGGGATGAGTCAGAGGCTGCTACCTCACTGTGTGTGGAGCCGGCTGTGAGGTGCGTGCCTGGCCCCCTCAGAGGAGGGTGCTAAATAATTCACCACAGCAGCTTGCTCTGACATTCATCTGGGCCTGTCCCCCGATGACCCTGAGGATGCATCATTCAGGTTCCTTCTTGCTGTGCTGTGCATCTCCAGGAGTGGGAAGAACACATAAGCGCCTGAAATCTGCCCTGGGTGAACCGTGCATCTTGATGGCCACTCCAGGCTGAGGGCTTCAGATGTCCTCTCTGTACAGATTGAGGATGCATTTGCATTCAGACTCAATAAACAATTTATTAAGCACCTGCTGAGTGCTTGGCAACTTTACCTGCATTATCTCATGTAATATAGAAAACCCATGTGGCAAAGACTGTTAGATGAGCCTCAGAGAAGGAAGTGACTTCTTCCAGTTCAATACAGCTCATAAGAAGGGGCCAAATCAGGATTCGCCGTCAGCCCCCCACTGCCTGACACAGTGCCTATTACCCAGAGGTCCCTGGCGGTAGGGACACTCACTGGCTGTCTTGGCAGTTGGGACTCCTATAATGTTAGTCCTGATGCTACCAGCTTCTCTAAAGGGAAGTATGTTGTGGCACTTAACTACACCTCTCCTTCTGCTTATTACAACTGTTCCAATCTCTGATTCTTGCTTGTCATAGTTTGAGCCCAGCATTGGTCTGCTTCTCGACTCATCGAGATGGTGGCTGGGAGGTCATTTTCAAACTGATGGCCTTGTCCAAGGAACTGTCTGCCCTGAGAGAAGATGACTGTCCTCAGGCAGAATTCCCAGCCAGCTCCTGCTGGGTTTGATTGAGGCTGGGGGTTGAAGAGTGGGAACACAGAGTTAGAGGAAGAGACAGACCAGAAAAGAAATAAACAGGGAGGGTGTTGTTGTTGTTGTTGTTGTTTTTAACCCGACAGGACAGAGGGACTTAGTTCTGCAGTTTAAGAAGGTAACTTTTGCACAATAGATCACAGAGAAATCTATCTTTACAGACATGCTCTCATTAGAGGTGGAGATCACTCCAGTGTGGGTGGGCAGATCCGTGAGTACTGTTTAGGAAAAAATAATAGAGTCGACAACACATACTGCACATTCTAGTGTGTCTGACACTGTACAAAGTACTTGTGACAATACTACATTTATCACCATTATTCACATTTTTCAGAAGAGGCTTTTGAAGAGCAGAGAGGTTAAGTAACTTGTCGGATATCACACAGATAACAAGAGCCATAGCACAGGATCAAACATGGGATTATTAATTCTAATTATACTAGGACTAGTGCTGTTATAGCAGGACTTACTTTCAAAAAGAGATAAATTACATGCCCTTTATAGCAAGGAATATTTAAGACTAAAAGGAACAGGCTCAGAATCCAATACTGAAGAACATGTATGCCAGAGCTATACTTCACGTTCTTTTTTCTCCATCAATCTCCTGCCTGATCAGCTTTTGAGGAAATTACTGGCAAATGTTATATGGAAATAAATAATTGAAGTTATTAATAATAGTCATAAATGTGAAGAGAAGATCAGCTATGGCAGCTTATGGTTGGCCGTGACATAATATGGGGTCTTGGATACTTCTTCATTTGTTCATTCAACTCATATTTTTTGAGGACCTACTGTGTGCCAGGCATTATTCTGGGCTCTAGGACTGAGGAATACTGACAAAATTCCTGACTCCACAAATAAGTAAAACAGAGTGGTTTAAGGATGCTAAGTGTAAGATATCTATTTCCAAAATGGCAGCAGGAGGAGCATGGTGGACACTTTAATGGGAAAAACAATCATTTGCTGAAAACTACAGTAGAACCTCTGTAAGTTGACCACCTTAAGGGGCTGTAATAAATTGGTCAACATATGGAGGTGGTCAACTCCTCCAAGGAATTTCCACTGAATACATGTGGCGCATGTCTGGCCTATGAAAATTAGATCAATTTAAGCAGGTGGTCAACTGTGGAGGTTCTACTATATTTAGAAAAATAAGCAACCATTTAAGGTTTCTGGAAATTGTCTCAAGGGCAAGTAGAAAATAAACATGTAGTCAAGAAAAACCTAAATCTTGGTAAGAACAGTGAGAGTTTGTAGCAGTTGAACCACCTTCCTCTTCACCACTCCCCTGTAACACAGATCAGTGTGATGGAAGCTCCGGGAGTGTTCAGCCGAGAAGATAGGGTTCTTTCTCCACCTATCTCCTAGTCCAGGGCTGCAGTTTACTATGGGAGGGGCAGCCTCAAAAGACAGGCAACACCCTGCCCTTGCAAGGTAGCTCTACTTTCGTCAGATCCAACTGTGGAACAATTAATGCCAAAGGGTATTGTCAAAACAATAGAATAATCAGCTAGTACTAGTGGAACAACTGGGTGTGATACTAATAGATATAGACCAGCCCAGGTGTTCAGGAGACTATGCTTATGCCCTGAGGAACAACAGCAGAGGCTCTATATTGCAGAGGAAATTACTTCACTCCACTTGCCTGCCCAGTCAGTAAACAAAGAAGCAAGCAACAAGAAACTTGGTAGAGGTGGGTGGGGAGGGACTGTCCATGTCCAGAATTGCTATATTATCTAAGATGCCATTTTTCAACAAAATACTTTGAGACATACAAAGAAAGAGAAAAGTATGACCCATACCCAAGGGGGGAAAAAACAAAAGTAACTGCATTTGAGGGGGCCCAAATGTCAGACTTAGCAGACAAAGACTTCCAAGGAACTATTAAAAATACGTTCAAAGAACTAGAGGAAAGCATGTCTAAAGAATTAAAGGAAGACATGATGACAGTGTCTCATCAAGTAGAAAATATCAATGAAGAGAAATTGTTAGAAAATAATTATAAAAATGTAAATTAGAGTTGAAAAGTACAACTGAAATGAAAAATTCACCAGAGGGGTTCAACAATAGATTACATTTGGCAGAAGAAAGAACTGGCAAATTTGAAGTTTGGTTGATTAAAAATTATGTCTGAAGAACAGAGAAAAAAGGAGTGAAGAAAATTGAACAGAACCTGTGAGAAATGCAGGATACTATTATGCATACCAATACGTGCATCCTGGGACCAGCAGGAGAGGAGAGAGAAAAAGGAGCTAAAAGTAACATTTGAAGAGATAATTGTAAAAGCTTCCCAAATCTCATGAAAAATGTTAATCTACACACCCAAGAAGCTGAAGTACCCCATATAGGTAAACCCAAAGAGATTCACATGTAGACACATCATAATCAAAATGTTGAAAGAGAAAATCTTGAAAACAAGGAAGCTCAAGTTACCACATGCAATGGAACCCCCAATAGGATTAACATATGATTTTGCAGTTCTGGCAGAGACCTAGATGAAGGTTCTTAAAATGAAGAACTGAAGCTCCAAGAAAAAAGGAAAAATAGGTAAATGAACATCATCAAAATTAAAAACTTATGTTTCAAAGGACCCTATCAAGAAGGAAATGCAGTTCACAGGATGGGAGAAAACATTTATAAATCACATACGTGCATATCTGGTAAGAGCCATGTTTCCAAAATATATAAGTAACTCTTACAACTCAATAATTTTTTTAAAAAAATATATGCCCAGTTTAAAAATGAGCAAAGAAAATCTGAAGATGTATTTCTCTCAAAAGGTATACAAATGGCCAACATGCACATGAAAAGATGATCGGTATCATTAGTCATTAAGCAAATGTCAATCAAAAGCATATGAATTATTTCTTTGTACCCACTAAAATGATTATAATAAAAAAGATAGACAATAACAAGTTTTAGAGAAGATGTAGGTCAAGGGGAACCTTCAGACGTTGCCAGTGGGAATATAAAATGGTGCAGTCATTCTGAAAAAGTGTTTGGCACTTAGAGCTATCATATGACCCAGCAGCTCTCCTGGTAGATTTCTATTTAAGACAAATAAAAACATATTTTATATTAAAAATATATAATATTCCTACAAAACTTACATATAAATGTTCATAGTAGCATATATTCCTACAAAAACTTACATATAAATGTTCATAGTAGCATTATTGATAATAGTCAAAAAATGGAAACAACCTAAATGTTCATCTGTTGATGAATGGATGAATAAATCTCATGTGTATGATGGAATATTATTCAGCAATAAATAAGAATGAAGTTCTGAGAGAAGCTACAACATGATGAACCAAAAATAATACACTAATGTAAAAGAAGCCAGGTACAAAAAAAAGCCATATATTGTCTGATCCCACTTATATGAAATGCCCAGAATAGGCAAATCAGTAGAGACAGAAAGTCGAATATTATTTGCCTTGTCCTAGAACAGCAGAGCAAATAGGGAGGGATTACTTTTTATTAGAGTGTTTATTTGGGGTTTGCAAAAAGTTCTAAAATTAGATTGTGGTAATGGTTGTACAACCCTAGGAAAATACCAGAACTATTGAGTAGTGTACGTTAAGTGGTGAATTATACGGCAAAATAAGACTTTTTAAAATATACTAAGGAGAAAAAGTTTGGCCATGTTAGGAAGATGGGAAAGAGGACAATCTCAGCAGGAAAAGACTTGACTGAGGTGACATTAGACTTGAACAGGTGAGAGAGCAAGCTGCACTACTCTCTGTAGGTAAAACATGTCCAACAGAGGGACGAGCACGTGCCAAGGTCAGGAGGCAGGAATGTGTTAGGTTGGAGAACCCATGTTTGGCAGAGGGGCAGAGAGTAGCAGGAGAAGGTACCAAGGAGAGCAGCATTGGTGACTCTTGAGCAGAAGCATGATGTGCTCTCATGTTTCTGTGTTCAGAGGAGCTCTATGGCTGCAGTTTTGTGAGGAGATAAAAGAGGGCAATGGTAGACGAGGAAGGAGGCAAGAGCTGATGGGGTCTAGGACCTCCATTCAGAAGAGAGATGGTGGCAGCTTGGATCAGGGTGCTGATAGGGAAAGTGAAAGATGTTGGATTATGCATACATCTCAAACAAAATTTGTCAAGGGTTAGAAAATGTTCAGTATCAAGAACTAAATAATAGACATTCAGTATTAGACCTTGTAGGCCATATGGTCTTGGTCACAACTACTCAACTGTGCTGTTGCTGCATGTGTGTGGCCATAGACAATGCAAAATGAACAGGCATGATTTGTGTTCCATTAAAACTGTATTTGCAAAAATAGCAAGCCAACTAGCATTGGCCTGTGAGATATAGTTTGCCACTTCTGGATTAGACATCAAGAATGAGAGGAAAAAAGATGTGAAAGATGGCTGAAAGGTGTTTGTTCTTATCCACTGGGAGGAGAGTTGACAATAGCTGAGACAGTGAAGTCTGCAGATGTTAACTGAGAAGGCATTTAGAGATCCAGATGTAGATGAGACACCGGCGGGGAGATGTGTAAGCCTTGAGTTCACGGAAAAGATCTGACCTGGAGTCATCAGCATAAAGGTGATATTTAAGACCCTACACCAGATGAGAGAAGTGAAAGCAGATGTTGAACAGTAAAGGACTGGACTGAGCCCTGGGGATCTTCAGTGTTGAATTGTCTGGGGAGGTGCGGATGAGCCAGCAAAAGAGACCGAGATGGATCCACCAGAGGGTAGAAAGGAAGCCAGGAGAATGTGACGTCCTGGAAGCTAAGCTAAAAAAGTGTTCCCGAGAGCTTAACTCCATCTTTTCCTCCCCACCCACAAAAGAATGTTAGAATGAAACTGAGCAGAGAGGCTCAGCACAGTGGTTATGGCATCAGCCACATATACCGAGGCTGGCGGGTTCGAACCAAGCTTGGGCCTGCTAAACAACAATGACAATTGCAACAAAAAATAGCTGGGCTTTGTGGCGGGTGCCTGTAGTCCCAGCTACTGGGGAGGCTGAGGCAAGAGAATTGCTTAAGCCTAAGAGTTTGAGGTTGCTGTGACACCACAGTACTCTACCAAGGGTGACATAGTGACACTCATGTCAAAAAAATAAAAGGAAAGAAAATGAGCAGGGATGTGTTCTTAGAGGACTAATACTAGGATTTTAATTTTTAATTTTTTTGAGGAGGAGGAGGAAATGCCTATTTCATTTATTTGTTTTTTGAGCTTTTTAAAATTATCTTTTCAAATTAATATGAGGGTACAATTTTTAGGTTACATTGTTGTCACTTCCAGGGTAAAGTTCCATTTGCAGAAGAGCCCCTCACCCAGAGGGCATGCTATACACACTGACAGTGTGCACATTAGGTGAGATCCCGCCTCACGCCCTCCCTCCTGCCAAACGTCCTCCCCCCACCCCTGCTTCCTTCTACCCCCAAACTGGACTATATATAGTGTTTTATTGTTCCTCTGAGCATATAGTTGTTTATATCTTAATTTCATGTTAGTATGTAATACATTGGATGTTTATTTTTCCATTCTTGTGACACTTTACTAAGAAGACTTACCTCCATCCAGGTAAATGTAAAAGATCCATCTTTTTAATGGCTGAATAATATTCCATGGTATACATATAGCAGTTTTTGATCCCTTTATGGGTTGATGGGCACTTAGGTTGTTTCCACAACTTGGCAATTATGAACTGAGCCACAGTAAACATTCTAGTGTAAATGTCTTTGTGGTAAAATGATTTTTGTTCTTCTGGGTAGATACCTAGTAATGGGATTGCAGGGTCCAATGGAAGGTCTACTTTTAGATCTTTGAGGATTCCCCATACTTCTCTCCAAAAAGGCTGTATTAGTTTGCAATCCCACCAGCAGTGTAGAAGTGTTCCCTTCTCTCCACATCCACGCCAGCATCTGGTGTTTGGGGACTTTGTGATGTGGGCTAATCTTGCTGGGGTTAGGTGATATCTGAGAGTGGTTTTGATTTGCATTTTTAATTTCTAGATAAGAAAAATCACAGTCAAACATTTTGTTCATTCAACAAATGTTCATCAGGTGTCCAGCTACTAATCACTAGGAGCTTAGAGTGGAAAGTTGAGCCAAAGAAGGCAGCATGGACTCTAGTTAGAGCGGTGCTAGTCCAGTGATGTTAACATTATCTAAGGAATGATCTCAACTAACCAAGGATGTAGAACAGTGGACCAGAATGAGAGTTCTTAAGGAAAGGACACACATCTGAGAGAGCAGTCCTGGGTACTCTTCCTGTGTACAAAGGAATCAATCTCATCTTGTGGGCCAGAAACCATCTGTGTTTTTCTTTGTTTTTAACAGTAAAGTATTTCTAACCTTATACACCCTGTTTGGGACACACCTGGTTTTTGAGAGGAAGGTTGAGATCCTCTGAATTAGAAGAAAGAATATGGGTTCTATAATCAAGACCTAGACAAATCTCAGCCGTGCATCCTGGCATCATTCTTTTATTCTCTTTGAACCTCAGTCTCATCATCTGTGTGGTCGGGAATAATAAAAGGTATATTTCTGGATTGTAGTGAGGACTAAATGAGATAAAGCGTACAAAATACCTAGTCTGTAGTGTTTGTATCATTCCTTGAGAAAAACAGTGTGTCAGTTTGCACATCTGCGGCATTTTGTCCTCCAGGATAATTTTTGGGGGGGCAGATGTTTGTCACCAGTTTGCTGCTTTATGAGGCAGAGAGTTTTTAGTCTTTTTCTATATCTTTCATGTTGCCAATGTTCTCTCCCAAGACAAACATACAGGAACCCGAGTGTCTGCATTTGAGAAGTACTTGAAAACCGAAGCATCCCTGTGCAACTCTCCCAGTCCTCCACATTGGAGAAAATTCAGGTTTCTGCTCAGCTGTTTAATGAAAATTAGTAGTTCCAAAAAGCTGCCATAATAAGCACAGCTTTCTTTGTCTAAGAAAAAACGTTTGCTAGCACATCATGTCAATTTAACGATACTTTCGTGGAAATGTGCAATGGTAAGCCTGATGAAATCATCGGTGCAAGTTTTAATCTTTTGGGGGGAGGGAGCCAAAATCTTCAGCAGTCTCTCATTTTGATTTGCATGGTCTAGCTTGTCTTGTATTTCTCATTTTAATTAACGTACTTAAAGGAGGATAAAAGGTTGTGTTAAAATTTGTGCCTTATTGGGATCAAGAATAATTAAAATGTATGAAATGTGACAGATTCCTCACATGATGGGGGAAAAGGAAAGCCCCTTTTCTGTATTTAAAGTGTACTAAATTATTGTTACTGAGATTTAGAAACGTCCATGGTGTGGAAAGCATTTATGTTATGGAATCTTCACAAATAGACGAGAAAGAAGGCTGCAGGGTGGGGGGCAGGGACTCGTCCTTAGGTTTACCATGAACAATTTTATCATTTCTGGTTGCAGCTCTCCTTCCTGCTGCCTTTTTTGAAAACCCAATGGAAAGTAATATTGATTTGACACCTGCTATATGCCGGGTAGTCTGCAGAGTATTTTATATACTTAAGCTTATCTAAGCTTACCCAAACCTCTGGTAGATAATTTGTGCCCATTTATACATGGCAAAACTGAGGCTTTGAGGGGAGGTACTGTCATCACTGAGGTCACGCCTCTAGGAGGTTAATAGAGCCTTTTGTGAAATGAAGTTTTGTTGGGTTCTTTCAATGACAATACCCTGCCTGCTGCAGGATGCAGGTTATAAGTGTATATTGGAGAAATGGCTAGAAACTGTTGAGGTTTCTGTCTCTTTTTTGTCTCTTTTGAGCATTTCTTTTTGTGACTGCATCTCCACCTTTGTGGGTGTTTTACACATCTTTACTTGCATTACAGAAGCTTCCTATCTCCCTAACATTCATTTTCTTTCTTTTTTTTTTTTTTTTTACAAATTCTCTTTTTTTTTTTTTTTTTTAAATTAAATCATAGCTGTGTACATTAATGTGATCATGGGGCACCATACACTGGTTTTATAGACCATTTGACACATTTTCATCACACTGGTTAACATAGCCTTCCTGGCATTTTCTTAGTTATTGTGTTAA
>CAUYPK010163149.1:0-30920 GCA_963574355.1 Loris lydekkerianus | reverse complement strand
AAGTATTTAATTTCTCTGTCATAAATGAAACTCAGTTTAGCTGGATACAGGATCCTGGGTTGAAAGTTATTTTGTTTTAGGAGATTAAAAGTTGATGACCATCCTCTTCTAGCTTGAAAGGTTTCAGCAGAGAGATCTGCAATTATTCTAATATTTTTGCCCTTGTAGGTGATGGTTTTCTTTCGTCTCGCTGCTTTCAGAATTTTCTCCTTCATATTAACTTCAGTGAAGTTTATTATGATGTGTCTGGGGGATGTCTTATTTGAGTTGAGTCGTGCTGGAGTTCTGAAACTGTCTGCTATCTGAATTTCAGAATCTCTTGGCATGTCTGGAAAGTTCTCCTTCATAATCTCATGGAGAAGAGACTCTATGCCTTGTGAAGCCACTTCATCACTTCCAGGGATCCCTATAAGACGAATATTGCTTTTCTTTAAATTATCCCAGAGCTCTCTGAGAGAGTGATCTGTTTTTGTTCTCTATTTCTCTTCCTCTTTGAGAGTTTGGGAGCATTCGAAAGCTTTGTCTTCAATGTCAGAAATCCTTTCTTCTGCTTGCTCCATTCTGTTACTGAGGGATTCAACTGTGTTTCTCAGATGTTTGAGGGCTACAACTTATTGTCTCAATGTGTCAAAATCTTGGTCATTTGGTCTTTGAATTCATTGAATTCTTGAAATATCTTTTGGGTTACTGCTTGAAATTCTAATTATCTTATTTGCTATCCAGATTCTGAATTTGATTTCTGACATCTCAGCTATTTGTTTGTGCATGGGATCTTGTGCTGTGTGTTCCCCATTTATCCTTGGGGGAGTTGATCTGCTCTGGCTCTTCATATTACCAGAGTTTTTCTGTTGATTTCACCTCATGACTGTTTTTCACTGTTGCCTCTGGCTATCCTCAGAGTTGGGGAGGTATTTCTCCAAGCTTAGACCCCAGCGGGATCATTCTATTGTTGCTGGATCTTTGTAGGGAGTGGCCCTGTGTAGTTCCTCTGGCATTGCCCCAGCTAGGGATTTCTGGTTGTGGAAGCAGCTCTGGAGTGTGACACACCCAGATACAGCAACAGGGCAGGAGGTGGTGCGCACGGTACTGGGAGTTCCTGGTGCCCAGTGACTTTGGCACAGAGGGCCCAAGGCTCCAGCAGTCTCTGGCTAGGAGAAGGGCCCTGTGCAGAGGCAGGGAGAGTTTCGGAAGGCAGGCGGCTACCAGAGTCCCTGGCCAGACGAGCGGGCTGGTGTGGAAGCAGGGAGGGTACAGGCGGGAGGACGCAGGGTTGCATGGCTCCCACAGTTCCTAGTCAGGGCATACGGAGGCGGGGCAGGCACGGATCATGCATCAGGAGTCGTGGCACAACTCTTATGAAGGTCTGGGTGGCGCCAAGCCCAGGAGTTTGAGGTTGCTATGAGCTGTGACGCCACGGCACTCTACCCAGGGTAACAGCCCAAAGCTCCAGTGTGCCAAAACCGTCTCACTCTGCCCCTGAGGGTTAAGGCTGTAAGGCAGCTCAGCCCCCACCTTTAGGCTACTCAGTCACTAGGTTACTAGCTCCCCCCCCCATCCTTGCTCTGTGACCCTGAAGGCAGAGCTTGCCAGGGCAGTTCTCTCACAGTGGCTCCATGCAGCCCACAGCTGAACACTATTAGCTCTGTCTGGCTCAGCAGCTTAGTCTGGGGCCCTAGACAATGCCCAGAGTTCTCCACATTCCTGTTCTAGCTCTCCCCAAAGGCAATTCAACTGAGTGCCAAGTCCAAGAACACCGAAACAGTTCACAGGTAAGGCCTTTGCAGTTTGCAGTCTTACTGCTGCTTGTACTTCTGGCTGCTGGAGGGATTAGGTCAATCAGACACACGCAACCACTTGCTAGTTTTCCACTGTTTTTGTCCTCCTCTTGGGGTCCAGAAGTCCCCTGCTGACTCCCTGTATCCTCAAAGGGATTATTATAGGCAGATCCCACCAGCCAGAGATGCCCAGAGTCTTATCTCCCCAGACTCACCGTGCCCTGTTGCAAGGGAGGCTGTTACTCAGCCGCCATCTTGGATTGTCAGAATTCAGTTTCTTGTCATTGTAGGACTGAGGGCTTTTATTCTTGCTGGCTGCTGGCCAGAGGCCACCTCCGCTGCTAGAGGCTGCTCACAGTTTCTTGTTACATAGAGGCTGCCCAGCATAGCTGCCTGCTTCCACAAAGCTAACAAGAGTGGAAAAAATAGACACCACGATCTTCTGCAGCACAATCACATCATCATACACCTCTAAGCATGAACATTCCATCACCTTTGCCATATTCTTTTGGTTGAAAACAAGCCATGGGTGATGCCATGTTTGAAGGGAAGTGACACACAACTGTGTGTAACTAAGGAGGGCTGTGAGGGCCCCCTCAGTCGAGAGTCTGTCCTTCATGCTCCACTCTGGCCACCAATTATTGCTGTCATTTCCACCGTAAAATATCCCTGCCACAGTCCTCAGGAGCCATGTCCAGTTACAGGACCTGCTTGAAGTCCAGAATGTCACCATTTACATCAGGTCCAAGTATGGGGGAGGCACCTTAGGTGCATGTCCTCTTGATCTGTTCATCCATAAAACTAATGAGACAGGCTACGCACTTCCCTCACACCAAACATGCAAACACCTCTTGGGTTTGTGTGAGGGGTCTAGTCTCAGCCTTGACCCACATAAACCATGAACTGCCCCTTACCTGCCTCTCCCCTCAAGGGTCATATTTAGGCAAAATCAAGTTAAAATAAATATCATCAAAATCCTCGAGGAGAAAGAAATTATAACATCTCCTTTCAGGATGGGGCCAGGTGGGATGGAAAGATGAGTAGGTAGCCCTGCCCAGTTTGGTGATGGATAGACCATATGTCTAGGCAGGGGGGAATGGGGAGGAGTGAATGATGTGTGTTCAGAAGTTGGAGTGAGAAGAGTATGCAGTGTGGTTTTGTGGGTCCAGGGAAGCTATTGCCTCTCCTTCCCTTGATCTGAGTCGGGCCTGCAGGCTTGCTGTGGTGGGGGTGAACCCCAGAGTGCTAGTGAGAGGGTCCCTCTGATTTACAGTACCTTGCAAATAGGTCTGCACACACACCATGGCCCAGAACACTGCAAGGTTTTAAAAATATACATGTCCAAGCCTTACCTTAGATATCCTGAATAAATCTGTATTTTAAAAAGAAAAAAAAAAAAATCTGCATTTAAAACAAACCTCCGAAGCAGCCAGGATGGAGACTGTGGTCCTTGAGGCATGAATTCTTGGTTCTCCAGCTGTTCTCACTTTTTTATTATTCTCTTCCAAACTGATTTTTCTTTCTTTCTGGTCATAATGTCTTATTTAATTTTATTGAAAAGTATTTCTTTTTAATCCCAAAAGTTTGCCCATTTAAATTGTTTCCATACATGCCATATTGCTAAATATTTTGGCAGATTTATACTGTAATATGTAATATGATTTTTAAACAGTACCATGAGGTTTAAACTCTAAGTCTTCTCACTTTAACAAGTATTATGTCATAGTCGAGGTCATTTTATTTAAGTAAGTTGTGAACTTGAATGATAAATGCTTTTCACTATTTCTCTACAATTCTATTCTTTCCTGTATTCATTTCCATTGTTCTAGTAATAAAAATAATCATAACTACCACTCACTGAGCATCTAATATGTGCTAGGCCATACATACTATTGTGCAAAATTTCCCTCTCATCTCTGCAACAGATTTGCTCAGTTGAAATTGTTTTGTAGATGAGGAACCCAAAGCCCAGTTAATTGCTCATGACCACATGCTAAGAACTACAGAGGAGGAATTCAAACCAAGGTTTGTCTCTGCACCAGTCTGCTTCCCTCGTTACCTAGTGTGGCTACTGGGGGACAGCCCATGAGCTATGGGGTGGCCAGTGGGGCTGGTAGAATCTTCAGGTCAGAACTGGTTACCACTGTTTCTCTCCTTACAAGTGCCCCATTCTTTCCCTTTTTTCTCAGCATCTCTCTTTCCTCTTCTATTCTATCATTTGTTGTTTCCTTTTAGGTAGAACTGAGTAGTTCAGTTCCACTGATATTTGCTGGGCTCCTGCCAAGGTCAGCCCTGTGCTTTGTGGTGTGCACAGTGGAACAAGGGCTTTTCCTGGACGGCCAGCAGTCGCTTGAGCTCAGGACTTGGAGGCTGCCGTGAGCCATGTTCATGCCACTGCACTCCAGCCTGGGCAATAGAGCAGGACCCTGTCTTTTTAAGTAAAAAACCAAAAGTTTCTTCTAGCCTGCCTTACTCACTGTTCATTCCTGAGTCACACAGGCATTAAAATAATCAGATTAGATAAAGGAAATAGAACCTTGAAATTAGAATGAAGCAGTCGTTTGAAAGGATCTCAGAACCCACAACGCCCTGTCCTCATGCAAACTTCCAAAGGGACTGAGTCCGTAGAGGAGCCCCACGCAGAGCTGGTCTGGGAAGATGTGACCAGGACTGTCAAGTTGAGGGGCTTGTGAAGAGAAGAAAACTGGGGACGTAGGATGCCCCCAAATCAAGTCAATCTAAAACCCATGTCTGTGCCCCTCAGCCACTCATTTTCTCAGATCATCAGCTGTACGTGGAACTTTGCATCTTCAGCCAAATTACTGTTTTGTTCAAGTACCTTCCCAGTTAAATTGGAATCACCTAATTTCTCTTGGGAAATCCACCTGTTCCCCAAAGCATTCCAGCTACAAACACCTTTCAGATGCCTGTATGTGGTCTTCCTTTTTGCTTGACTAAGGAAAACATTTTTATAATTAACCATTAAAAACAGAAATTCAGTAAATAATTGGGTCTGTTTTATTGCTCTGTAGCACTAATCTCTTCTTTACACTGCATTATTGAGTGATAAATTATAGGAATCAAAGTCATTTTCTCCTTCTTAATTGTTCATTTAAAAAAAATACTGTTGTTCTTTTAAGCCAGCCGAATGCATTTGTGATAAGCTATAAGCATACAAAATTGGTCCTGTGTACGTTAAGCACCTTCCTGGTCTCTGATGTTCAGTGTCGCGTGTGGATAGACCAATTTGTGAACAGGCACTAACCCTGAGCTACACCTAGGACACTGGAAAAGCAAATCCAGCTCTTTATTTCTGCTTTACCAATATGCTATGCAGTCAAAGGACTAAAACTGCATAAATAACGAGAACACTATTATCACAAAGACAGGTGGTACCTACGTCTTTTAGAATATGATTTTATTGAATGAAGCAGTTTGTGTCCTTATGATCAAGCTGCTTTTCTAAGAGGTACATATACTGTATTGATTCAGCATCAAGCAGGATAAAATGAGGGTATTTCACTGCTCACCTGGATGTTTCTAAGTAAGAAGATGTTTGGCGTCATATAAAAATCAATCCACTAAGCAAAGAGCCCAGGTTTTGCTTTCCAGATGAACAATTTGGCATTCAGTAGGCCTAGGTGTAGATTCAAGTTCAAATGAAAAAAATTATTTAGTGTGATCATTTTGGGTAACGGAAGCTCAAACCATATTGATTTGTGTGCGTACCTGTTGGGATATTCTCAGGCCAAAAATCCAGCACAAGGCTGAGGAAGAACCGGCCCGAAAGCGGAGCCGAGTTTATGTTGCTCTTTTTCCTCTCCCACAGGGGCACATGGAAGGGGAGGTGTGGGGTCTGGCGGCTCACCCTCTCCTGCCCATCTGTGCAACAGTAAGCGATGATAAAACACTTCGGATCTGGGAATTATCTGCCCAGCACCGCATGCTGGCGGTACGGAAACTCAAAAAAGGTATGTAGCCCTCAGAGCATCTGTAAATGTCTTTACAAGCAACAGAATGTGTTGCATCTATTCATGAATTCAACTGATATTTACTGAGAGCACCTGCTGTGTCAGAACTGAGCACAGGTAGGGTTATTCCACAGGCTGGCCTGGTCCTGCTCACTGCTCACTTCCCTTCCCTTGCGCTGCGCAGACACTTGCCACCTGGGGGCAATATGTCCTTCCTCTTCTCAGCTGCAGCTTCAGAGTCAGTCGAAATGCTTCAGCTTGCGAAGAAGGTGGTTTGTCTCTGTGATTAATGGTCTCCAGAAATTATTACTGAAAAACAAAGGTCAGTTATATGGAGAAACAATGTTTAATATGAAGACCAAGAGGTCTACTAAGAAGCACCGATTTCAGGGAACATTTACTGAGTAGCAGCAGTCACTAAGATCCCAAGATGAAGGTCCTGTCTCTAGTGTCAGACATGGACAGCTCTTGAACAGGGTCCCAGCTCCGGAAGGTCCGTTCACACTGGGCAATTTGAGGAGCATCTAAAAATAGATCTATTATAAGGGACTGGCCAGCGTGCAGTGTGACCCTGCAGGAGGCAACGACCTCACCCTGCCTCCCTCCCTCCAGTCTCCTGCCCACGCTTCCCCTGGGGCATACCTGACCAGAGCACAGGGGAGCCTGTTGACACAGAGAGGAAGAGATTGGGGTCTGGCCTGGAATATTTGCCCTGAGTAGTTTTTTAAGTAGAGAGACATGAAGAGTGTATTCTAGGGGAGTAAGACACAGGCGTTGAGACAGCGGCAACCACAGCGGTGGTGGCTGGTATGGCTGAGCCAGAGGCTGTGCTGGCCCTTCCCGTTTAGTGAAGCCCAGTGAATAATGCTGTTATTATTGCCACTTGCAGATTAGACAGGGAAGGGAACAGAGAACTTAAGTAATTTGCACAGCTAGCAAGTAATGAAACTGAATTCAAAGTGAGGCAGTGTGGCTCTCAGTGACCTGTGGCCATTTCTGGACCCTGTCTCCCTTTGCCATGATGCCTCTCTTTATAAACCCCTGCGTCCTGGCAGGCAGGGGAGCTACGATTCCAATCCAAGTCTGAGCACAAAGCCCGTGCTATTAACCACTACAAGCTTGTATCCTTCCAGCCACTGGTTTATCCTGGGGGAAATGATACACCAGGGCCTCATGGTAGGGGACTTGAATGTCAGTCAATGGACTTTATTCCCCAGGTGAAAATTAGTTGAAAAGAACAACTGTTGACCCACCTTTGATAGGACGATCATTCGATCCAGATTGTCCCTGTTGTTCTGGTGTAATTATTGATGACTCACCTTTGCACTCTCACATGTGACCTGGTTTGTATGATAAGAGTTAATCTTGATAACACTCCTCAAGGGCAGGCTTGTTCTCCTGGTACCAGCACCATGTCTGACTCATGGCAGGTAAATAAATGCTAAGTGCACATACAAACAAAGATAGAATTTAGGTGAGCCAATTTAAACTTATTGGTATGAAGATGGCTTTCAGCCTACTGTTAATGGTGACAGAGGAGTTTGTAGGGCTCAGTATGAAGTGCCATAGCACAAGGCTGTGTGGCTGTCCCATCCCTGGGGCTGTGAGGACCAGTATGAGTGGTGGTAGGGGGTGGGCACACTCTTACACAGCTTCTTGTTAAACACACCACCACGGAGTCCATGTTCCTCATTCAGAAACACCTCATGTGGCCGTGTAAAGAAGTATTACAGCAGCTCTGTCTCAGGCACCCCCTGGAGAGAATGTTGTCCATATTCCATTCTTCCCAGTACAAAAGAGGTAGGACTAAAATCTTTCACCCCAAGAATGATGTGCTGTGATCCACAGATCAGAGAATTGGAGTGGCTAAAGGTAGAGCAAGATTCTCTAAAGCCAGTTTGTAGATAAGCCATGATGTCCCAAAAATGATTTCTAGAAATGTTGTTGCAGAACACCTATCCTTACATTTTTTCTCTTGATGCCAAGGATGTGAACAAGAGGTAATATTTAAGAATAGGAGTTCTGTAATGACATTTCTAGACATCATTTTTTGGACATCGCTGGCGGGAGGAGGGGACAGTTGGTGGGATCTCACCTAATGTACACAAGGGCTTAACTACAACTTGAACTTCACCTTAGAAGTGAAAACAATATAACCTAAAAATTTGTCCTCATATTAATTTGAAATAACAAAGAAGTTGAATTTATAGATAAGGGGAAGAGTGAAGTTATTTCCTTCCACATGACAAACATCTCTTCAATTTCCTTTTTTGGCATATCAAAATTGTGACATTCTCTACACCAATTATCTTGTAAGGTAAAATACATACAAAGAGGAAAGAGAAAGACACACTATTAGAAAAAGCTGTAAATGGAAAGGAACACGGGGCTGTGTGTCCTGCTTTAGCATTCCTAGTTTGCAGTGACATTCAGGAAGAATACGTATGCATGTTTGTGTTTTAGAGTGTGCAGTGTCATCCATCAGGTATGCCCCGTTTTGTGACAGACTCTCACCTCCCTATTGTGCACTAAGAAATATCGCCTCCCCTGTGTCACCACAGGACCTTCAAAGACTTTATTATTATATAGAATTTTCTTAGACTTTATCTATACCATTTTCTCTGATGTGTGTGTATGCTAGACATAGTGCTTCCAAAAAAATGGAAAAATAAAGTTTGTGATTTATAGGTAAAAGAATCCTTTCTTGAAAGCAAAGATATTGGTTATAGTCTACTCCTTTTCTTCATTTGAACCTCGTGTCTTTTGAAAAACCCAGGTATTCAGATACTAAGAAATGAATGAAAGTGAAAACGTGTTTTGGACATTAGGACCATTTTTCTTGGGTTGGGGAGAAAGATGTTTTCACTTATGAAGTTTGAATTCCCGCAAGTGCAGCATTGAAGACACTGTCACACGGCCACGTGTAACGCACATAAGCCAATTTCTCCATCTCTTCGTTGGGCTTGCCGGAGACTGAGTGTTCCTGTGGATCCTTCTGTAGGTGGAAGATGTTGTGCCTTCTCCCCGGACGGGAAAGCCTTGGCAGTTGGCTTGAATGATGGCAGTTTCCTGGTTGTAAATGCTGACACTGTCGAAGACATGGTCTCCTTCCATCACAGGAAAGAAATGATCTCTGACATTAAATTTTCAAAAGGTGACAATGACAGCAGATGTTTTTTAAAGTACCACAGTCTGGGGACAAAAAAATTACAAGAATAGACTATTTTAAATGTTTCCTTAATCTTTTCCTCACTTTAAAATACTAAGTTCCTGTAAGTAAATCCCATACAAAATGTTTTGGTGCTAACTGCACCTTTTTCTTTATAGATACGGGGAAATACCTTGCCGTGGCGTCCCATGATAACTTTGTGGATATTTACAACGTCCTTACAAGCAAACGGGTTGGCATCTGCAAAGGTGCTTCTAGTTACATAACACATATTGACTGGGACTCTAGAGGTAAAGTATACTGTGTCTTTTAAAATATAATTTCTGCGTTTAAAAAGATCAATGTATGGCGGCACCTGTGGCTCAGTGAATAGGGTGCTGGCCCCATATACCAAGGGTGGCGGGTTCAATCCCAGCTCTGGCCGAACTGCAACAAAAAATACCCGGGCGTGTGATGGGCACCTGTAGTCCAAGTTACTTAGGAGGCTGAGGCAAGAGAATCACCTAAGCCCAGGAGATGGAGGTTGCTGTGAGCTGTGTGATACCACGGCACTCTATAGAGGGCAATCAAGTGAGACTCTGTCTCTACAAAAAATAAATAAATAAACAAACAAATAAATAAATAAAAAGATCAGTGTCCCCTCTGTATTGTTTCCAGAGAAAATAGCAATGGAATATTAGAGAATCAAGGAGGGAATCCCACAACGTAAATGGCTGTGATCTTTCAACAGAAGCAGCTGTGTTAACGTTTTGAGTGCTTTTTCTATCTGTTTACTGTTTATCATCATTATTAATTGAAGCTATTGAGTTTTAGGGCAGCTGAAGACTCATGATGCCTTCTGTTACGCTGCAAAAACCGCCTCATCTTTGGAATGGGGTTGGTGTCCCTGCCTCTGGCTTCTCCCTCCTTCCTTTTTCTGACCAAAGCTCGCTCTCCCGAAGAACCACAATTCTCAAGCCATTTCCATCCTCCAACGCAGGTAGAAAACTACTTGGAGCTTGAAGCTGGAGTTTCTCTACTCACCAAAACTACCAGCCTGCCCCCAACCTCCACCAGTTCACAGCCACAAGCACCAGGAGGGTTTGTCTGTTTATTTAACTAATCAGCTTCTGCCACAGGCAAAGGCTTAACTAGAAAATGTGTAGGTATAGAGGTGAGTAGGACGTGGTTCCCACTCTCTGTGGGGTTTATAATTTAGGGAGGGGGCGCGCAGTGGGTAAGGCATGAGAGCCAGAAGTAGCGAGTCTCAGAGGAAGTGGGGAGCAGGGCTCAGGATGAGCGCCCAGGGGGCCATCGGTACTATTGAGTGGGTTGCTCTAAATCCAGTCCCGGATACCTGCCAGTGTTAGGGGTCTGGAGCAGGTGTTTCTACCACAGGGTCACCATCTACTGTGGTAGAAAAGCAGTGTGCCTGACGTGTGCTCTGAAGGAGGAGCCCCTAGGGGACTCTGTGGAGCCTCACAGGAGTGGTAAATTCACCAGATGGCAAAGGCATGGCAGAGCAGTTCGGGCAAAAGGAATATGGAGTACAAAGATGTGGAGTTGGGAAGAACAAGGTGACTGAGTAGTGAGTAGTGCTGAGGGTGCAAAGGGAGGGGACAGTGTAGATGTGACAGTCAGACACCCAAGACAGGGTATAAAGGAACTCCTGGGTCATGCTAGAAAGTGTGTTTCTATTTGTTTGAGACAAAGTCCTGCCCTGTCACCGTCATCACTGCACCCTTACACTGTAGAGCTCAAGTGATCCTCCTGCCTCAGCCTCTTGAGTAGCTGGGACTACTAACATGTGCCACTAGGCTTGGCTAACTTTATTTTTTTCTGGTAGACACAAGGTTTCTTGCACTGGTCTCTTGCTCACGCTGGTCTCAAACTCCTGAACTTAAACAATCCTCCTGCCTCAGACTCCCAGAGTGTTGGGATTACAGGCATGAGCCACTGTGCCCAGCCTTTCCTAGGAAGTTTAATGGTAAACATCATACCATGGGCACTAGGCAACTCTAAAGTTTTTATTTATTTTATTTTATTTTTTTTGTTTTTTTGGAGTTTTTTGTTGTTGTTGTTGTTGTTTGTTTATTTGTTTTATTTTTTGAGACAGGGTCTCACTCTGCACCCAGGCTGGAGTTTTGTGACATCAACCTAGCTCACAGCAACCTCAAACTCCTGGATTCAGGTGATCCTCCTACATCAGCCTCCTGCAAGTTAGGACTACAAGTGCCTGCCACAATGCCCAGCTAGCTTTTTTCTATTAAATATTTTTTTATAGTCGGGGTCTTGCTCTTGTTCAGGCTAATCTCTAACACCTGAGTTCAAAACAGCTTCCCGTCTGAGCCTCCCAGAGTGCTAGGATTACAGACTTGAGCCCCACGCCTGGCAAGTCTCATGTGCTACGAGTGGGGCGTTTCCATCCGCAAGTGAGCCTGCGGTTTGGAGGAGAAAGAGATGATGAGAGTTTCAGCCAAAAAGGGGTGATTTCAGCAATGCCAGTATGTTTTCTTTCAAGTATTTCTTGAAGTAGTGCCTATAGTTTGGGGCTTGGAAATACTTCTGCCAGGCAGGTATTTGGTTGTCACTGTACTTGCCACTCTGGAATTTGTACTTTATTTCACCTTTACAACCTGCAGGGGTTTTACAATAGATGGGAGGAAAGCGTGCACTTTATTGTGAGAGGTACAAGTCCCAACACGGGCAAAGGGAGATGAGATAAGACCCTCTCGCTCTTATGTCAGGGCGGTGACAGTGAACTCAGGGCCGCAGGCGTAGTCTGGCGTTTATGACCACCAGGACACCGGCTGCCTGAGAGTTCTCTAGGAACTGGGGAGCCCAAGGAGGTCGATGGCAACAGCTGCTCTTTAACCCCTTCTTTGATATTCTCTGTTGTCGTTTTTTCTTTTTTTTAAGCAGTAATTCACCCCTATTTATTCTTTTGCTATTCTCTAACCAGGTAGGTGAAGGTATGGTGAATTTTATTTAGAATCTACCACACACACACAATACCTAATACAGCATGTGAAATCCCACCAGTACCCTATAATAACAGCAGTGTTATCTCACAGCACTTGAACCTATAGTTAAACTTCCGCAGCACACTCAAATTATGTTGCTCACACAAACACACACAAAAAAAAAAAAGTAAAAAAGAAAAAATCAATATACTTACTGTGCTCTGAACATCTTTCAAAAATAATTTAATTAATGGTCTTTCAAAATGTTTGCAGCACACCTAAGATCCTCTCCTCACACACCGGTGTGTTGTGGCACACTGGTCGAAAATCACTGTATTAAGGAGTTCAAACCCATTATTATTTATATTAGGAAGGGAAGGGTCGGAAGAGGATATAGAAAGAGTAGTTTTTGACTGGGAGGATTTTTTTAAAGTTATTTTTAGTTGTGGTAAAATACACATAACGTAAAATTTACCATTGTAGCCATTTTCAAGTGTCCAGTTCAATGGCATTAAGAAAATTCACATTGTTGAGCGACCATCACTACCATCCATCTGCAGAACCCTCTTCATCTTGTGAAACTGAAACTCTATACCCGTTAAACAATACTGTCCCATTCCCCCAACCCCTGGCAGCCACCATACTTTGTCTCTATGAATTTGACTACTTTAGGTACTGTGCAATCATACAGCATTTGTCTTTTTACAATTAGCCTCTTTCACTTAGTCCTCAAGGTTCATCATGTTGTAGGATGTAGCAGAAATTCCTTCTTTTAAGACTGAACAATATTCCATGGCACATATGTACCACATTTTGCCCCTCCACTCGTCTGTCAGTGGACACGTGTGCTGCTGCCACATTTTGGCTACTGGGATACCGCTGCTGTAAGCACAGGTACCTCTGCAGAACTGCTTTCAATTCTGTGAGGAGGAATTGGTGGATCATATAGATGGTAGGGCTATTTTTAATTGTTTGAGGAACCAGTATACTGTTTTCCACAGAACCTGTACCATTTTGTATCCCTACCAATAGTACACAAGGGAAAAACTAAAACAAATTCTTAGTTTTTTACATCCTTGCCAACACTTACTTTCTACTTCTGTGTGATAGTACCAGCCTAGCGGATGTTAGGTGGTATCTCACTGTAGTTTGATTTGCATTTGGGGAGGGAGGGGGTTTTTTTGTTTATTTTAATTCTGCAAATGTGTAGGCCCCAGGTCAGATGCTGGGGACATAAAGTGGAGTAAGTCCCAGATGGAGAGCTCAGGGTCTTGTCCAGGATCAGAGGCTGCTGCCACAGAGTGGCCTGGGTGAAGGTGTGTGTAAAGTCCCTCGGTGTGAAGCCATCATTTGTGGGGAGAGAGACAAACCTCACTTTTTCTTTTCTTTCTTTCTTTCTTTTTTTTTTTTTTCTCACTCTGTTGCTCTGGATAGAGTGCTGTGGCATCAAAGCTTACAGCAACCTCAAACTCCTGGGTTTGAGTAATCCTCTTGTCTCAGCCTCCTGAATAGCTAGAACCACAGGTACCTGCTACCACACCGGGCTAGATTTTCTATTTTTAGTAGAGATGGGGGTCTTACTTTTGTTCAGGCTAATCTCAAACTCCTGAGCTCAGGTAATCCACCTGCCTCGGCCTTCCAGAGGGCTAGGATTATGGACAAAAGCCACCTCACCCAGCTCTCACTATTTCTATAATTCTGCCCATAGCAAGCCTCCTGGAGCTCAGGATGATGGAAAAGGGCACTGGGAGTGAGGGAGAGAAGGTCAAAGTCTTTGAAAAGACACGTTACTTCTTGTCGTCAGGGCCCCTTCAGTCAGAGGAGGAGGTCAGAACACATGGTTTCTGTGGACTGAGAATAGAATAGCATACTTCTGATTTTTAGGGAGGAATTATACCGTGTGGAGAGTAAAAGAAAGTGTGTCTGAATCTTCCGTGGTCTAACTCCAGTCCTATTAGCCATGAAACATGTGTCACCCTGGTGTTCTTGCACTCCTGATACCCTAGTCCCCCAAATGCCTGAACTAGAGAATGTGCTGTGCTGCCTCAAGACCATCCCAGACCTCCCAGCAAGGGGCCCTGAGGGTCTGGCAAGGGTTGAGAGCAGAATTTAGAAGCAAGGATCTGTTTCATGCCTTTGATCCTGTTGAAATTAGTGAAAGCATTTGCTGGAGCCAGCTGGCTTCTCAGGGGTGGGGATGGCACAGCTGCCACTGCAGCAGCCTCCCGTGCCCATGGCAACGCAGGTCCTCAGTATACCGAAAAGCCCATCGGGCTCTTGCAGGAACATCAGCTGCCCCCGAGGGAAAGCTCTCATGTAGAATGCTAGAGAAGGAAAAAAATATATGGAGAGAGAGTAATCATATATTTTCTAGGTGTAGTAAGATTATGTCTACAAATATCAGGACTGTAAGATCTTTTACAAATTAACAGTTTAGCCACAACAGGCCGTTTAATTCCCATTTTCATTGCAAATGTTCTGATATGCTTGGTAGCATAGTACTGATGTTTAGAATTATTCTAACTTGTAAATTGTATAGCAGCTAGATTGATGTATGTGGACCACCCTGTGGACTACAAAGCTCTGTGTACCTGCAAGATGTGTGATCACCTTCTTAACAGTGAGGACCTGCGTCTCTTTCAGGCCTCTTATTCTATGTGAGCAGACATTTCTAGTGAATAAAATGTGATTCTGAAAGAATAGGGTATTGTAGGGTATTGTTATTCAAGGGTAATTACACATGCATTAAGGAGATATTTTGCTCTTTGCCCTTAGAATATTTCAGTAGAGAGAGAGAGAGCAAGAGCGCCTGAGCTTGTGTGTGCACCGCAGGTGGAGAGAAAAGAGTGATGACCTAAATATTTCCTCTATGCTTAAAAAAAAAAAAAAGTATAATAACAGAAGTAAAGAAAATTTTGGTGGAAAGAAAAACCCACACCCATAATTACACCTCCCTAATAGGAGAATGTTTTTAGGGTTTTTTTGCCCCTTTCACATCCTTGGTTGCAAGGAACAGAAACCCACTCAAAGCAGCTTGCACTTGAAGATAACAATAAAGAATGAAATTTTTGGAGAGATGTAGAGATACCTCATAGAATCTAAGAGCAGGAAGCAATGCCTTTCAAGGAACTGGCTTTAGGAATGAACTAGAAGTGCTCAGAAACCAAGCAAGCAGTCCCCCGCTTCTTCCCCGACTCTTAGCAGCTGGTCTCCGACTGCTTTCTGGCTCTTGAGTTTGCCTCAGCCCCACCCCCCACTCATTTTCATATGTTCTGCTTTCAGCTGTCTCAAAATGCCACCCTCAGTTCCAGAATCCACATCTTATCTCAGCTAGATACCCATTGATTCAGCTTCCCAGGTTCCAATTTCCCAGCAGAGAGAATTAGATCACCCAGCCCAGTTTGGGCCTGGCCACTCCTGGGTCCACATCTGCATCCAGAGTACAAATGTGACTGCAGGGGCCCAACCCTTGGCAGGCAGGCAGTTCTCAGGGAGGGGGTGTGGGCAAACCAGGTATCTCTCAAGGTAACTATGACACCACACTGCACTATGGTGCTGTCTATGTTGGATTCTCAAATGTTCTGGAAATCATAAATTACCTCACTGAGATATTCTCATAGTTTGGGGTGGTTTTTTTTTTTTTTTTTCCTAGGTGAAGTGGGATCTTTGAAACCAGAGTGTAAAGTGAGTTGTTGGAATTATCTGAGAATTAATAGTCCTCTGAGTCCTCTTGTGACCAAAAATCATCTAAAATTAGCCACATTCAAAGACTGGTTTCACTGAGTCCTTTTATCCTTCTTCCACATGCTTTCTTTGCAAACACTCTTGAGAATCCTAAAACTGTATCACAGATGTATTTAGTTCGTTGGAAAAGTATTGATTACTCATTTTCTAATAATAGCCAAAGCCAAGTGCAGTGGCTCATGGCTGCAATTCTAGCACTCTGGGAGGCCGAGGCAGGTAGATTGCTTGAACTCAGTAATTCTAGACCAGCCTGAGCAAGAGCAAGACCCTATCTCTACTAAGAATAGAAAAAATATAGCCTGACGTTGTGGCGGGCACCTATAGTCCCAGCTACTTGGTAGGCTGAGGCAAGAGGATTGCTTGACCCCGGGAGTTTGAGGTTGCTACAAGCTGTGACGACGCCAGGGCACTCTACCCAAGGTGAGAGAGCAACGCTGTCAAATAAATAAGTAAACAGATAAATAAATAAAGCCCGAGATAATTAACTCCCTTTATTTCTTGTCTAATATATGTACGTTGAGCCATAAAGTCAGGACGATGTGCCCATTTCAGAGGACACATCTGGAGATGTACCTGCTTCTCAGAATCAAGGCGAAACTTGCTTATAGCACCAAATGGGAAACGATTCAGGTTGTCAGTTGAGAAATGAGAGAACCTTGTTTTTAATTAGTCACTCAGAAATAGACCTATAATCTATACAATCTATAATAACTCCTTAAGATTAGCAAAGCTAGATTTCAGACTTAGGTGGTGCCTAGTTAAATGTTAAAGAACATGATATAAACCACAAATTCCTTAAATTAGTATTATTTTTCCAAGAGGACATTTCAAGGCTTCTAGATATACATGGTTATACGGGAGGAAAAGTTGGAGGAAAATGGAAGTTATTGTGTGTGTGTATGAATATATATATGCACACTGAATTACTTACAGTAAAATATTATGTCGTATTAAATTTGCTTAAAAATAATCTGGGGTGAGGGCATCAGTGGAGGCTCATTAAATAGTTGGTCGTGCTTAGTTAATAATTATTGAAACTGAACAGTGGGCCCATAGGAGTTCTTTATTCTTCGATATATGTGTGAAATTTTCTACACTAAAAAAACAACTCTAGAACATATATATTCTGAGTTATTTACATTTCAAGCCACAAAAAAAATCACTGCTGTAGGAGAATTAGGAAATCTAATCTTTTTCGATATCAATCAAAATGAATCCAAGATGAAAATTTTGTGTGAGACTGAAAGACTATTTTTGCTTACCAGAAATCTCAGATTTCTTTTCAAATTTTCAATAAGTTCAGTGTGGGGTGGGGAGACAATGAACATTTATAGTTAGTTTTGTGTATCCTTTCTCTTTCTAAACTTTAAAGTTGAATTTAGAATTTAGACCTAAGTAAATCTGAATGCTCAAAAGATTTAACACTTCTAATGTCATAATTCTTGCCAAAGCAATTTGCTTTACATTCTTCTAAATGCTAAGAAGCAACTGGGAAAAAGAGGAGAAAATTGATTTTTGTTGGGCTTTAGAAAAGTCTAGCTATTTTCAGTGGAACAGAGTAAAACACATCAAGTTTGAGTCGTCCGTTACTTGAAACACATTCAAGATCAAATTTTATGAGGTGTATATTCTAAAAGTCATAGCTTTGGGGTTTGTACCATGCCATATCATTGCTCTTAACATGCCCTTCTGAATAATTCAACATATTTACTCAATTCGAGACTTAGATAAAATAGTGGCAGCCATGCTAATCATGTTATAATAAAGAGATAAAGGCAGAGTTTAATTGTCTATTTCATTCTGTCCTAACAGGAAAATTATTGCAAGTTAATTCAGGTGCCAAAGAACAACTTTTTTTTGAAGCTCCACGAGGCAAGCGTCATGTAATAAGACCGTCAGAGGTAAAAATCACACACAATGATTTTTTTAAATGTTCTATAAAGATTTAATATGTGCATATTTTTAAAAACCTATCGATGTTTATGATTATTGTGGGTTACGTTTTGTATGCCTTTAAACTTGATCGTCTCTTAAATCTGATGCCTTCATCTGGTTTCCTGTTCTCTAAGTGCGTCTGGGTTTCGTGCCACTGATACAGCAATGTCTAGTTGGTACTCTGCTTATTTTTCTCTGCCTGAGAACAACAAATCGTCCAACAATTTGGATGTTACATATTCCTTTTCCACTCAGCGTGTCATTTGATGCAGAGCTGTTTATAAACATAAATTTTTAAACCAGTTTTCTCAGTGTTTATTTATAATAATAAACAATATTATCTATAACAATAATAACAAATTATCTAGGGGACTAAAAGCGATCCACAATCTGATTATCTAATGTATCGAACTATTTTCTCTTTTCCCTGTTTCCTCGTATCCTTAACTACATGTGTAATTTTTTAATTGTTAAAATCAAAGTGTAGATAAAATTTTTGAATTCAGAAACTAATGCTCCTGAAATTTAAGTTGCATTGTGGATGAGTCAACACATAGTGAACGCTGGTGACCAAAAGGTCATTGCCTGATTAAGCTCTAAAGAAGTCTTCTTAGTACCTGGAGACAACTTGACTCATATTTTGCTAAAGTAACCTTTGATAAAAGAAAAGGAAATATTACTTCCTGGCTGGGCACGGTGGCTCACGCCTGTAATCCTAGCATTCTGGGAGGCTGAAGCAGGTGGATTGCTTGAGCTCACGAGTTTGAGACCAGCCTGAGCAAAAGTGAGACTCTGTCTCTACTAAAAATAGAAAAACTGAGGCAAGAGGATCACTTGAGCCAGAGTTGGAGGTTGCTGTGAGCTATGATGCCATGGCACTCTACCCAAGGTGACAGCTTGAGACTCTGTCTTAAAAAAAAAAAAAAGAAAAGAAAAGAAACATTGCTTCCTTAGAGGAAAAGGAGGTGAGGATTTGCCCATGAGTGACAAGTATCAGCCCGTCTCTAGCTTTAGTTTGCCAGTGTTCTAAACTATCCCAATGTGTAAGGTACTCCCAAAGACATTGGGACACCTGTGTTTCCATAATACCTTCATTGTCTATAAAGGATGCATATGTATAGTATTTAAGAAATACATGTTATAGATGATAGCATTGTATTTTTTTTAACACAAGCATCCTTTTGCATGATGATGAGAAAGATAGGCTTACAGAATAAAAAAAGTTTACAAAGCAGGGTACATTTGCCATAGATAGTGAATGGGTCTCCATTGCCAGGGGAGTAGGCAAACAGGCCAATGGCATTGTATTAATGGAAATTTGGTTTACTGATTAATTGATTTCACTCCCTAACTTCAATTTATTTATCTCTTATTAGTCCTCACTGTAACTCTTTTTTTTTTTTTTTTTTTAATTGTTGGGGATTCATTGAGGGTACAAAGAACCAGGGTACACTGATTGCATTTGTTAGATAAAGTCCCTCTTATAATTGTGCCCCGCCCCCAAAAGGTATATCACACGTCATCGCCCACCCCCATCCCCCTCCCTCCTTCTCTCTCTCTGCTCTTTCCTTTCCCCACCTCCCTCCCTCCTTCCCTCTCTATGCTCTCCCCTTCCCCTATCCCCCACTATATACTAGGTCATCAACTGTCCTCATATGAGAATTGAGTACATAGGATTCATGCTTCTCCATTCTTGTGATGCTTTACTAAGAATAATGTGTTCCACTTCCATCCAGGTTAATACAAAGGCTGTAAAATCTCAATTTTTTTAATGACTGAATAGTATTCCATGGTGTACATATACCACAGCTTGTTAATCCATTCCTGGGTTGGTGGGCATTTAGGCTGTTTGCACATTTTGGCAATTGTAAATTGAGCTGTGATAAACAGTCTAGTGCAAGTGTCCTTATGGTAAAAGAATTTTTTTCCTTCTGTGTAGATGCTCAGTAATGGGATTGCAGGATCAAATGGGAGGTCTAGCTTGAGTTCTTTGAGGGTTCTCCATACTTCCTTCCAAAAAAGGTTGTACTAGTTTGCAGTCCCACCAACAGGGTAAAAGTGTTCCCTTCTCTCCACATCCACGCCAGCATCTGCAGTTTTGAGATTTTGTGATGTGGACCATTCTCGCTGGGGTTAGATGATATCTCAGGATGGTTTTGATTTTCATTTCTCTAATAATTAGGGATGATGAGCATTTTTTCATATGGTTGTTAGCCATTCATCTGTCTTCTTTAGACAAGGTTCTATTCATGTCTCTTGCCCATTGATATATGGGATTGTTGGCTTTTTTCATGTGGATTAATTTGAGTTCTTTATAGATCCTAGTTATTAAGCTTTGGTCTGATTCAAAATATGCAAATATCCTTTTCCGTTGTGTAGGTTGTCTATTTGCTTTGGTTGTTGTCTCCTTAGCTGTACAGAAGCTTTTCAGTTTAATTAAGTCCCATTTGTTTATTTTTGTTGTTGTTGCAATTACCACTAACCTTGGCTAAGCAGAGGCTTTCCCAGGAAAGCACGCGTCTCTGGTATGTCTTCTAAAGTGGCTGCCCATTCATCAGGTGAGCCAAAACCAGCCTCAGTCTGTGCCCCTGAGGGCCTTGGCTGCAAGGCAGCTCTCCTACTGCCAAACACTGAAAGCTCCGCTCTTCCCCTCAGTCTCAGGCTCGGCCTTCAGCACTGTTCACAGTCACTAGATCACTTGCTGAAGGTCTCCCAGCCTGGGCCTCACTCTGCAACTCTGAGGGCACAGGTTACAGGGCAGCTCTCCCACAATGGCTGTGTGCGGCCCACAGCCAAACAATGATAGCTCCGTTCCGGCTCAGCAGCTCAGTCCCAGAACCTGGACAACGTTTAAAGTCACCTGCAATCTCACGCAAGTTCTCTCAACTGAGTACCGAAGTCTAGAAAAACAAAAAACCCACAGGGAAGGCCTTCCCTGTCTGTAATCTTGCTGCTGTTGTAGGTACAGCCGCAGCAGCCACCACATCCTCAGACTGAATGAATGCAACCACTTGCCACTTCTTCACTGCTTTTGTCCTCATCCTGGGGTTCAGAAGTCTCTCGCTATCTCCCTGAGTCCCCAAAGGGATGTTTCTGGGCAGAGGCCATAAGCCAGCGGTGCCTGGAGTCTTCTCTCCCCAAACTCTGGGGAGAAAGAAGCTGTTGCAAAGAAGCTGTTACTCAGCCGCCATCTTGCTCTGAATCCCCTCACTGTAACACTTTTATATAGAGAAACTTTTAAAGTCTTGAGTAAGAGATTTTTTTTTATTAAGAGATATTTTTAATTGTCATTCATTCACTGAACATTTGTTGAATGTGCCAGGCACTTTAATACCTATATTTTAATGATCATGACAGTTTTTCATGGTAGTTGTCAATCTCATTTTACAAATAAGGAAATTAAGGCTCCATGAGAGTAAGAGAATCAGAGCCTGTGACCCTAATCTAGAGGCATCAATGTGTCACTTGCAGCCTAGACCTGAGGCCTCAGGCATCACTTTACATCATACCAGCAGTACTTTCCCTTTCTGGTCTAGTGCCCCAAAATAAGTATCTGCAAATGAAATGTCATTTCACCAAATGGCAGAGGGGTATGAGACCAGCCTGGGAAGATGAGCAATTATTACATAAAGAATATGCACAAGAGGGAACTTCACAGTTTCCTTCCCACAGTGACAGGCTCCTGCTCTGGAAGTTAATTTGTCCCTCTGTGGTGCACATCTGGAGTTCTAGAGGCTGATCCCTGATGATGAAGGCTGAGGCCCCCTTCAGCTGATGTTTCCTTGACTATCCCCCAATGCTATGAGCACTGAAGAGTTAGTGTATCATTTTGGTCACCAATATTATCAGGCCCTTCAACTGAGTATGAAGGATTTTGGAAATCTCTATTTCAAAAAAGTTTTTTTTTTTAATTGTTTTCAAAGAAGTAATCATGGAAAAACAAATACAAAGCTTACTGTGTTAACTATGACAAATATTAAAATCCTCACTTACAATCCATCTAGTGCAGTTAAAGGAGCACTGTGTCAGGAGGCAGACTCTCTGGAGCTCACCACCATGCCCCGCCCCAGCACACTGCAACTTAAGTGACATGACCTCTCTGTGGCCTTCAGTGGCCCCTCTGTAAAATGATGGAAAGGATATATTTGCCTGATGTCAAATGCTAAGGAAGAGACCCATCGCAGACTTTCCTTCCAGCTAAGCTCCAGGGCTTTTAAAAAGGTTATTTAACAGGGCGGTGCCTGTGGCTCAAGGAGTAGGGCACTGGCCCCATATACCAGAGGTGGCAGGTTTAAGCCTGGCCCTGGTCAAAACTGCAAAAAAAAAAAAAAAAAAAGGTTATTTAACACTTCGGGGTTTTATGGGTAGCAGGGATTACTCCATTTCCTTCCTTCCTTCCTTTCTTTCTTTTTGAGACAGAGTCTCACTCTGTCACCCTGGTACAGTGCTGTGGTGTCATAGCTCACAGCAACTCATACTCTTGGGCTCAAGCAATCCTCCTGCCTCAGCCTCCCAAGTAGCTGGGACTATAGACACCTGCCACAATGCCTGGCTAGAGACCGGGTCTCACTCTTGCTCAGGCTGGTCTGGAACTTCTGAGTTCAAACAATCCACCTGCCTCAGGCTCCCAGAGTGCTGAGATGAGAGGCGTGAGCCACTGCACCCACCCCTTCATGCTTCATTTTAAGTGCGATTTCTGCAGCTTTCAACAAATTACACATTTGCTTCCCCAGAAAGCACACCATGCCAAGGGCGTTCTATTGGGGTGACTATGATTGCAGGCTTAGCAACACTACCCTTTCCTGCTGGGACAATAAAGCCAGCACTACCGCAAGGAATGGGGTGGACAAGGAGGGTCTCAGAAATGGAATCAGCGGCCACAAAGCCTTGCAGACACAGCAGGGGATGGTTCCCTGCTTCCCTACCTGCAAAGGTCAGGTGAGGATCTTGTAAGGGCTTGGGGGACTCTATTTCCACCTCAGAAAACTGGGGTACTTGCTGGGGCAACCACCCTGGGTTGCGTTGGTCTGTGGCCCTGCCTGAGGCACCCACTCCCTAGAACCAGATGCAGATTTTGGGTGCCAGCTCTGTGTGCATACGTGTGCACAAAAGAAACGGGGAAGGTTAAGTGATGAGAAATGTAAGTAACTGAAACACACATAGCCCCTTACCACCTTGTAACTAAAACGCCTGGCTGCATTTTTATCTTGTAATTTCCCTTCTAAGCAGTAGCAGCAAACAGAAAACAACAGAACTGGAGGCAAAGTGCATTAGCAATGTGCAACGCAGTTTCCAAACCCAAAGGGAGAGGTCTGGGCTTTGATTTTAGCTATGGTTCTCTAGTGGTTTTTTGTACCTTCTGAACAGTGTTTTAAAGTACTTATCTGAAGAAACTATCATGCTAAGATGTCCTCGCAGATCTTGAATGAAAGTAAATGAGATAAAATCGCCCAGGAAAGCCTAATATAGTGTTATAGTTTGTAAAATATTGTTAAAAATAAAAGAAACACCTCAATTTTATCAAGATGTTTATTTTAACCTATAAATTTTAACCTATAAAAGTTGTCATGAATTTCAGACAAAACAGTGTTAAAGAATAAAACGGATGTTCATGACAATACAATATGAACAGCTCTTCCCGTTTTTCAAGTAGTCTCTCTGGAGCATAAAAGTTATTAAGCTAGCTTCAGAGTCTCATTACTTTTTTCCCTCCAAGGAAGTAGGCCTTAAAAAAATTATGTCTTATAATTTTTTTAAATACTTGGTGAAATGACCATCCCCATTGATTAGTCCAGCTCAGTGATTCTCAACTGGGAGCAGTTTTGGCCCCCAGGGATATTTGGCAATGCCTGGGGACAAGGTTGTGCCCCTGCCATCCAGTGGGTGGACCCAAGGGTCACCAAACATGGAGAAGCCCCTGCTGACAGAGATTCCTCCAGCCTGAGCCAGCAGTGCCGGGAAATCCTGACCTACCTCAGGGCTTACCCAGTGATAGTTTAGTTAGGAATGAAAAGCTTTATTATTGTTAGATTTCTACAATTCTAAGACTCTCGTTTTATCTAAAGAAACATATTTGACTATTTAACTACAGTGTTGGTTTGTTAGCACAAGGCAGGCAGTAGTTTAAATATACAAATTGGAGCCTGTAGACCTCAGCACTTAACACATGCCTGATGTTGGTAAAGTCATCATTTAGAACCTCTCAGCCACAAATTGTTTTAAATAAAATAGGCTCGGCACCTGTAGCTCAGCGGCTAGGGTGCCAGCCACATATACTGGAGCTGGTGGGTTCGAATCTAGCCCGGGACTGCCAAACAACAACAACTACAACCAAAAAATAGCCAGGTGTCGTGGTGGGCACTGTGGTCCCAGCTACTTGGAAGGCTGAGGCAGGAGAATCACTTAAGCCCAAGAATTTGAGGTTGCTGCAAGCTGTGACACCATGGCACTCTACCCAGGGTGATAGCTTGAGACTCTGTCTCAAAAACGAACAAACAAAAACTCTAGGTTGTACGAAATTATAATTTTCTTTCCTCCTTTTTCAGATTGAGAAGATTGAATGGGACACATGGACCTGTGTCCTGGGGCCCACCTGTGAGGGGATCTGGCCTGCACACAGTGATGTGACCGACGTAAATGCCACCAGCCTCACCAGAGACTGTTCCCTCTTAGCCACCGGAGATGATTTTGGTTTTGTGAAGCTTTTTTCATATCCTGTGAAGGTGATATTGTATATTTATTATCTATACTTGCTCAATCTCATTAATTAATAACCTAAAAACTGGCCAAGTGCAGTGGCTCACACCTGTAATCCTAGCACTCTGGGAAGCCGAGGCAGGTGGATTGCTTGAGCTCAGGAATTTGAGACCAGCCTGAGCTAGAGTGAGAACACATCTCTACTAAAAATAGAAAAACTAGCTGGGTATTGTGGTGAGCACCTGTAATCCCAGCTACTCAGGAGGCTGAGGCAAGAGGATCTCTTGAGCCCAAGAGTTTGGAGTTGCTGTGAAGTATGATGCCACAGCACTCAAAACCAGGGGGACAAAATAAGACTGTCTCCAAAAAAAGAAAAAAAAAACACATAAAAACTACCTATTTTATCTAAGTGGATTTTTAAATTTTGGAGGCATAAGCAATCGTGTTGTTTACCGTAGCAATTATGCTATGGGGAAACCTCCCTGACATCATGTTTGGGTAACTAATTTTAAGTGCAGTCCTCATGGCTGGTTTTTAGCGGTCATCAAATTTAACATCTCACAAACTGTAGAGAGCTGTCTTCTCAATGTCTCAGACCAAGGCCTTCCTAACGCGTACCAGGATTCATCCCCCAGGTGAGGACCTTGCTACCTCACAGAACACCAGCCTTTACTTTGAAATAGTTACAATTGTTCTCTATTGAGCTGAACTCCTTTCTCTTTAGACAAAGTTCTGCCTCTGAGACATCACTGAATAATTCCAGTCCTCTAAAAGTCTCACATGTGGGAAGATATTGAAGTCTCATCTTTTTTCCAGCTTAAATCTTGAGTTCTTTCAGCCATTTCCCATATGCCGTGGTTTCCAGCTAGCTAGCTGCCCTATCCCTATAGGCACATTTTATTTTACCAATTCCTTCTGAAACCATCTCACCTAGAGCTGAATCCAGTGCTCTGGTGGGATCTGAGCAACGGAGAGCACAGTGGGACTGCTGCCTTCTTGCTTGTGGGTTTACATTTGTACTAAATCCAGCTAAAGTGGCATCAGCTCTTTTGGCTGTCACACTACACAACTGAGTCATTTTGTCACACTCAAAATGATCATCCTATACCCACACAATTGATTTTCTGAGATCTGAGTACAGAACTTTACGTTTGTACCAAAGAAGTTGTATTTACTTAATCTCACTGTCCCATCCTGCCAATGTTTTTTAAATAACTTTTCAAAGTATTTACTCTTTCTTTCAGCATCATGTTATCCTCTGCTTTCACAATTGTGAGTTCTAAGTCATACAAAGAAATAGGAGACAGGAACAACCAGACAGCAATCCCACGACCCTACCCCTCATTCCACTTGCCACTCTAAACTGCACATTTAGTTACAGTTCTTCAACCATTAATGGTCATTTACGTCTAAGTGTACAATCAAGCAGCCTACTCCAGCAACACCCTTAAATCCCTGGTAAATTATCTTGTAAAAAGCCAGATTGATTATGTCACTGTCATCCCTAATCCCTCATTCTAATAAATCAAATGATAAAAAAATGTTAGGTTAGTTTGCAGTGAACCCACGTAACTGCCCGGTAATCACTACTTCCAAGTGCTTATCAAACTTCCGTGTAATATTTCATCCTAGAATTTTCTAGGGATTGTGTCAGCTCATGAATCAACACTTGCCAGACTCTGTTTGTTTCCTGTTGGGATACAGGAACCTTGTTATGTCTGATGCAGCCTCGCCTGATTTCTACCCTCTTCAGCTGTTAGCAACATGGTTTCTGTAATCATGTTTGAAGTCACCTGTGCTCATGTAAATGAGCACTGTTTTACCCTTTCTAGTTTGAAGAGCATTCTTTTTGACAATGGAGATGAGGAATTCTGCTTTTTGTCCACATGAATCCATCACTAAGAAGTGATCCTAATTTGTATCTGTATTGCTTCTTTCCCTAAATATAGCTTTAAAATCCTTTTCAATGGTCTTACTTGTAGACTTCAGGATCCCTGAAACTTTATTAAAGGTCCCTGTGAGACTCCGGTATTCCCCTTGGTGATCCAGACCTCTTGTCATGTGTACATTTTATCCTGAACACATGCCATTCTCTCTGCAACCACTTGGGGTACTTTGGATGCTTTCCCTCTTTTATTCTTCCTTTCCTACTATCTGGTAGGATATCTGGTCAGATTATCATTTTGAGGAGCTTTTTCTAAAAGCTTTTTCTAAAAGCTATCTGCTTATATTGACTGTTCCCTTCATTGTCCATCTCAAATCAAAAGCCACCTGGTGACCTTCTGTCAGTATTCACCATGTCTCCTTCACCTCCCTTCCATTTGATCAGAATGCAATTCTAAGTAGCCATGTTCCTTGCTATTTCTACTTTTACAAAAAGAAGAGGAAGAAGAGGAGGAGGAGGTGGAGGAGAAGAAGGGAAGAAATTGGTAGCAAAGCAAATCAAGAAGTTAGAGATACCCTGGTTTTAGTAGAATAAGGATTTGGCAAATATTTAGGTAGTCGTGGTGCTATTGAATTTTACTCCTGTGCTAGGAGTTTTTGTTGTTTGTTTTTTGAGATAATCTCACTTTGTTGCCCTGGGTAGAGTGCCCTGGTGTCATAACTCACAGCAACCTCAAACTCTTGGACTCAAGAGATCCTCTTGCCTCAGCTTCCTGAATAGCGGGAACTATGGGTGCCTGCCACAATGCCCAGCTAGCTTTTATATTTTTAGTAGAGACAGGGTCTTACTCTTGTTCAGGCTGGTTTGAACTCCTAAGCTCAGGCATTCCACCTGTCTTAGCCTCCCAGAGTGCTAGGATTACAGGTGTGAGCCACCATGCCTGGCCCCATTCTAGAGTTATTATGAGTCCTGGGAATTCATCATTTTTCTCCCCAACCTGATGAGGTGGGATCTGTATCAGCTATTTCAAGCTGTGTTCTTCAGACTCCCAGAGCTTCTGGGAAGTGTGTCATAGGCTACCCAGGAAGCAAGGCTGGGACCCCATCCCTGTTTCAACAAAGGTTGTTATGCATTTTTTATTTTAAGCATTGAGTTTCTGTGTAAGATTTTTTAATCAAAATTTTATTATGAAACTTTTTAAGCCTATAGATAAGATAAAAGAATTATAGATAAGATAAAAGAATTGTACAATGAATCTCTATAAACCTACAACCTAGATTCAAAGTAAATTATAGAATTAAGAACAAAGAAAGAGCTCAAATAACCTACATTTATATTTTAGGAACTAAAAAGGAACAAACTAAGCTCTAAGTTAGCAGAAGGAAGAAAACAATAAACATTAGAGCAGAAATTAATGAAATAAAGACCATAAAGATAATAGAAAAGATCAATGAAACTAAGAGTTGTTTTTTTAAAAAGATAAACAAAATTAACAAATCATTTAGATTAACAAAAAAGAGGACTCAAAATTATAAATGAAAGAGGAGCATTACAACTTATTCTACAGAAATACAAAGGACAGTAAAAGATTAATATGAATACGTTCAGCACCTGTAGCTCAAGTGGCTAGAGCGCCAGCCACATACACCAGAGCTGACAGGTTCAAATCCAGCCAGGGCCTGCCAAACAACAATGACATCTACCACCAAAAATAGCCAGGCAGTGTGGTGGGCGCCTGCAGTCCAGCTACTTGGGAGGCTGAGGCAAGAGAATCACTTAAGCCCAAGAGTTTGAGGTTGCTGTGAGCTGTGACGCCATGGCACTCTACCTAGGGCAACAATTTGAGACTCTGTCTCAAAAAAAAAAAAAGAAAGAAAGAAAAAAGATAAATATGAATAATTATATGCCTACAAATTGGATAACCTTTTGTCACCCTTGGTAGAGTGCTCACATAGCTCACAGCAATCACAAGCTCTTAGGCTCAAGTAATTCTCTTGCTTTAGCCTCCCAGGTAGCTGGACTACAGGTGCCTGCCACAACACCTGGCTATTTTTAGAGATGAGGTCTCACTCTGACTCAGATTAGTCTCGAACCTGTGAGCTCAGGCAATTCACCCACCTCAGTCTCCCAGAGTGCTAGGATAACAGGCGTGAGCCACCATGCCCAGCCTGAAAATATCTATTGGTGTAAAAAATATAGTATGTTGCTAAGTAAAATAAATAGATCAGTGGACAAAAAAACAAACAAACAAACAAAAACACCAAATTGAATAACCTGGAAGAAATGGACAAATTCCTAAAAACACACAACCTATCAAGACTGAATCATGAAGAAATAGAAATCCCAACAGACCAATGAAGAGTAAGAAGATAGAGCCAGTAATTACAAACCCCCAGAAAAGAAAAGCCCAGGACTAGATATCTTTCTACCAAGTATTTAAAGAAGAATTAATGTATCAAACTCTTCTCAAAATATTGAGGAGGAGAAAACATTCCAAACTCATTTTATGAGGACAGCTTTACCTTCATACTAAAGCCAGACAAGGACAAGAAAGAAAATTATAGGCCAATATCCCTGATGGTCATAGGTATAAAAACTTCAACAAAATGCCTGCAAACCCAATTCAATAGCATATTGAAAGTATCAGACACTACTATTAAATAGGATTTATCCTAGTGTGCAAAAGAAAGATTCAACATATGCAAGTCAATAAATGTAATACATCACATTTAACAGAATAAAGAATAAAAACCATATGATCACCTCAGTAGATGCAAAAAAAGACAATAACATTTGACCAAATTCAACATCATTTGATGATTAACAACTTTCAAATTAGATATAGAAGGAATGTACCTCAACATAATAAAGACTGTAAATGATAAGCTGACAGCTAACATCACACGCAATGGAGAAAAGCTAAATGCTTTTCTTCTAAGATCAGGAACAAGACAAAGATGCCCACCCTTACCACTTCTACTCAACATAGTACTGAAATTCTTAGCCAGAGCAATTTGGCAAGAAAAAGAATTAAAAGGTATGCGCTTCAGGAAAGAAGTAAAATTGTCTCTGTTTATTGGCAATGTGATCTTACATGTAGAAAGCTCTGAAGACTTCACTGAAAAAAACTGTTAGAATTAATAAGCAAATACAGTAAAGTTGCAGGATATAAAACCAAAATAGAAAAATCCGTGGGTTTTCTATACACTGACAACAAACTATCAAAAAAAAAATTTGATCTAATTTATAATAGCACCAAAAAGGATAAAATATTTAGTAATAAATTTAACAAAGGAGGTGAAAGATTTGTACATTGAAAACTGTAAGAATTGATGGAAGAAATTGATGAAGATGGGGTATTCCAAAAGATGGCGGCTGAGTAACAGCTTCCCTGCAACTGGACACGGCGAGTCTGGGGAGACAAGACTCCAGATATCTCTGGCCGGTGGGATCTGCCTATGATCATCCCTTTGAGGATACAGGGAGCCAGCAAGGGACTTCTGGATCCCAGGAGGAGGACAAAAACAGTGGAAAACTGGCAAGTGGCTGCGTGTGTTCGATCAACCTAATCACGCTGGCAACCGTGAGTACAAGCAGCAGTGAGACTGCAAACTGGAAAGGCCTTACCTGTGAACTTTTTTGGTATTCTTGGACTTGGTGCTCAGTTGAGCTGCCTGGGGGAGAGCTTGAGCAAAAGTGTGGAGAACTTTGGGCATTGTCTGGGGCCCCAAAACGAGCCACTGAGCTGCGCTCAGTGAAACCCATTGTGTGAAAAAACTACTCCGGCAAGCTCCGCCCTCAGGGTCCCAGAGCAAGGAATGGATAGGACAAAGTAACCTAGTGACTGAGCAGCTTAAAGGCGGGGACTGAACTGCCTCACAGCCCTAATCCTTAGGAGCAGAGTGAGACAGTTTTGGCACACTGGAGCCTTGGGCTCTTGCCTTGGGTAAAGTGCCCTGACGTCACAGCTCATAGCAACCTCAAACCCCTGGGCTTGGCGCCGCCCAGACCTCCATAAGAGGTGTGCAGCGACCCCCAACCGGTGACCCGCACCCACCAGGGCTCCACATTCCCTGACCAGGAACTCCAGGAGCTACGTAACCCTGCGTCCCCCCTCCTGCGTCCTCCCAGCCTCCACACTAGCTCATCCATCTAACCAGGGACTCTGGTAGCTGCGTACCCTCTGGAGCCCTCCCTGCCCTGCCTCCCTTCTCCTGGCCAGAGACTGCTAGAGCCTTGGGTTCTCTGTGCCAAAGTCACTGGGTGCCAGGCACAGAGAACCGTGTGCACCACCCCCAGCACTGTTGCTGAATCCGGGTGTGTTGCACACCAGAGCTGCTTTGACAACCAGAACTCCCTAACTAGAGCAGCCCCAGAGGAACTACACAGGGCCACTCCCTACAAAGATCCAGCAACAATAGAGTGACCCTGCTGGGGTCTAATTTGGAGAGACACCTCCCCAACTCTGAGGACAGCCAGAGGCAACAGTGAAAAGCAATCATGAGGCGAAATCAACAGAAAAACTCTGGCAATATGAATAATCAGAGTAGATCAACTCCCCCAAGGATCAATGGGGCAGAAAAGTCACAAGACCCCATGCACAAACAAATAGCTGAAATGTCAGAAATTGAATTCAGGATCTGGATAGCAAATAAGATCGAGTTAGAATTCCAAAGGTTATCTCAAGAATTCAATGGATTCAAAGAGCAAATTACCAAAGATTTTGAATCATTGAGACAAGAAGTTGCATCCCTCAAAGATCTGAGAAACACAGTAGAATCCCTCAGTAACAGAATGGAGCAA
>CAUYPK010163146.1:0-47944 GCA_963574355.1 Loris lydekkerianus | reverse complement strand
CCTCACAAGTAGCTGTGACTATAGGCATCCAACACAAAGTCTGGCTGCTATTTGTTGCAGTTGTCATTGTTGTTTAGTTGGCCTGGGCCAGGTTTGAACCCGCCAGCCTCCGTGTATGTGGCTGGCACCATAACCACTGTGCTACAGGTGGTGAGCCAACACCTGGATAATTTTTAAATGTTCTGTGGAGACATGGTCTCACTATGTTGCCCAGGCTGCTCTGGAACTCCTGGCCTCAAACAATCTGCCCACTTTGGCTTCCCAAAGAACTGGGATTTCAGATGTGTGCCACTGTTCCCAGTGTAGAAGATACTATTATACAATTTTGTTGATGAGGCAACTGGGGTTTAGATTGATTAAGCAACTTGCCCAAGGTCACAGAGTAAGTAATACGCAGAGCAGAAATAGGAACCCAGCTCTGCCTGAATGTAGAGCCCAAACCCTTAACCACTATTAATATATTACACCTTTCTTCTTTCATAAAACATACCAGTCTTCTATGTTCTATGTATTGTTCTTTTCCTTCTTTCTTTCTTTCTTTTTTTTTTTTTTTTTTTGAGATAGAGTCTCACTATGTCACCCTCAGTAGTGCCGTGGCATCACAGCTCACAGCAACCTCCAACTCTTGGGCTTAAGCAATTCTCTTGCCTCAGCCTCCTGAGTAGCTGGGACTACAGGCGCCCGCCACAACGCCCGACTATATGTACTGTTTTAAAATGAAACTATATCAGTAGGGCCATTAGCATGATGTGTCTGAGAGAAAAATAAGCTATATACTATAGTTACTAACTAGGTAAACCAAGGTGATTTCTGTGAATGGTACATGACATGCGCAGAATATATAGACCTCCACAATCGGAAAAGCCTGCTTATAGTGAAATTCCAAAGGTACAGAGATTCTACCAAAATAAAGGTGATCATTATCTAAAGCTCATCCAAAGGAACTTCTCTAAGAGACAGAAGTCTAGAAATATGTGAGAGTAATTCTCAGGCCAACTTCTCATCTGGCTCTCAATGTGGGAATATCTACTCTACAAAGGCAGAAAAGTTACCACTTCCTGGTACAACTTCCTTCCCCCATTTGGCCAGGGGTTCTTCTCTGGAACTAGAAGAGTCTCAGTTAGTTCAATCATTCATTTTATTGAACTATTATTTATCATGCACCTATTGTACATACTAGGTGCTAAAGCAATAACATGGATTGATATAGTCTCTGATTTCACAGAGCATATGTTCTAGCGGAGGAAACACAGTAAGTTGCACATACAGTAATCTCTAAATTTGACCATCTCCAACACTGACCACCTCCTTATGCTGACCTAATTTTCACAGACTGGACATGCACCACATGTATGTCTCAGTACAGTAGGCCTAGTTCCTTACGCTGACCACCTCCATATATTTACCAGTTTGTTACACTCCCTTGGGTGGTCAACTTACAGAGGTTATATATTATAATTTCAGGTAGTACATTATGTGAAGTAAAATACAGTGGGATAAGAGAAAGTGACTAGGGGGTGGGGTAGTAATTTTTGACAGAGTACACAGAGAATCCCTTCTGAGGAGACACACAACTCTTACACTGAAGCCTAAATAACATGATAAACCATGGAAATGATCTGGAAAAAGAGTATTCAGATGTCAGAAATAGTAAGTGCAAGGGCATTGAGAAAGGGCTTGTCTTGAGAAGAAAACTAACATAAACAAATAAGGAATCTAAGATGTTGCCTTCCTACCTTAGACACTCACTGAGTTAGGTGTACTACTACAGTGACTCATTTTATCTCATCACCTATTAGGGGTATGTACTACCCCTATTTTATGAAGGTTCAGAGAGGTTAAGTGACTGACTGCACAGCTAGTGAGAGGTACAGCCAGAGTTCAAACAGTTTGGCCTGATATCAAAGTCTGTGCTTTTTCTACAGTACCACATTTAATGCTAAAGTCATAACAAAAATATTAATAACTATATAAAAATAAGTAACTAAATCAAACTCTCCCATCCTCACCATTTCATTTTGGGCAGGTGCTCATCTCCCTCTTGATGCGATCTCCTTTTATAATGGCAGCAAACAGATTCCAAATTGCCAACAACTTCTACATCATTACAGTCTCCTTCATGAGGATCTACAAGGCAACGCTCAAACAGCACCATCACATAAGATCTGGGCATAGCATGTACTTGCATCAGATGCAGTGGGGATAAATTGGGAATGTGCTTCCTTTAGCACATTTAGGCAGAGCCATCTGAACAATCTCTTCCAAAGTTAAAGGTACCAGGAACAGCACTTTCCCTGTTGCGTTAGTTCTGCACACTCACCCAGAAAATGCAGGCATGCTTGAGACTCATTTGTTAATTCCTGCTGCTATCACTGGTGCTGACATTCAGCATCCAGCTTTGTTGAGGGCAAGTGACAGGTGAGCAGATTTGAAACTTGCAATAGGGTAGTCATTCCACAGCAAGCCAAAAGAAACAAAAAACCTTTTGTTCTTGAAAACTAGATTGGCATACTTAAGCTTTCCATATCTTTATAATATGAACTTGAAAAACACATTGTGTGGTGGAGAATAATCATGAAAAATCATGAAGGAGGCCTAAAGCATGATACAAATTCTGTAAATACTCGAAATGTTAGTTTTTTTTCTATTAAGGTATTCAAGCTCTCATAGGATTTTACTAATTATATGGCTTCTTGATTTTTTTACAGTCACAAACCAATTGAGGGGGAGGGTCAAGGAACATAAACTAACCGTCCCTAACACCCCCTCCCATTGGTATGTGACTGTTAAATTGTCAGTGTTTGTAGTAATTCATGACATTTCACTTAACTAACATTTTAGGGAAAAAAATTAATAAGTAAATTCTAATTAAAAATTTTTTTTACCAGCTTGGCGCTTGTGGCTCAAGCGGCTAAGGCACTAGCCACATACACCTGAGCTGGTGGGTTCGAATCCAGCCCGGGCCTGCCCAACAACAATGATGGCTGCAACCAAAAAATAGCCGGGTTTTGTGGCAGGCGCCTATAGTCCCAGCTACTTGGAAGGCTGAGGCAGGAGAATTGCTTGAGCCCAGGAGTTGGAGGCTGCTGTGAGCTGTGAAGCCACGGTACTCTACCCAGGGCGACAGCTTGAGGCTCTGTCTAAAAAAAAAAAGTTTTTTACCTTAGAAAAAATATTTTCTAGGGAAATATTAGGGAGCAGAGATACAATTAAAGATCAGAAATTTAGTCACTGTGGTGGTAGAAGCCTGTAGTCCCAGCTGCTTGGGAGGCTGACCATGGGAAGATCACTTGAGGTGGGAGGATTCCTTGTGCTCAGGAGTTCAAGACCAGCTTGGACAACATAGTGAGATGTCAAAAATTAACAAATAAATAATAAAGAAAGAAATTAGAAATTTGACCATATGGTATAGAAATAAATGCATATACACACATAGATAGACATAATCTGAAAGTTGTTCAAATATTTATGTATAAAGTTCTCTATGGATACTTATAAAGAAAAAATAATCTCTCACCTTTCAGTCCTAGGCAATATAGAATTTTAGCTATTTGACTCAAGAAATGGATGGAAGATTTAAAAATAAATTTTGGTAATGGATGCAGGGAAATTTGTCTCTATAGAAGAATGAAATCTGCAAAATTAAACTTCATGCAATAGGGTAAAAGCTACAAGTCTACCAGGTAAAATTGATGGAAAAGATTAAAATTCCAAGAACAAATACATAAAGGAGAAGCCACTCCATTTAATACAAAAGCTCATTTACCCACTATAGGATTTTCCTACTTCTCATACCCCAGGTTTAGTAAAGACATCTGAAAAGCAAAAGTATATGTAACTGGAGGAGGGTTCATGTTGTTATAACAGCTGCAACTTTGTATTTCCTGAAGTTTGTGCGGTCACATTTGCAAGTGGAACATTTCATTACTAGGGGTTTTGTACAGAATTTTACGAAACCAATCTCCATTAAGTTAAAGCAGAACTGAAATTAATGCCTTTTCCTAGTCACTTCAGAAATGATTTCCTAACACAGAATCCTCCTTTTTGTTTAGATATTTGGCTTCTTCAACACATACAGGTGGAGGGGACATTCCAGCTAAAAAGCTAAGTAGAATGCAAAGTGATCAAATAATTACCCTATCACTATACACTACAAATTTCTAGCATAATTTTGAGTGATGCGATGTGCACCCCACCTATCAGCAGATGCTTATTTTTAAAATGTACCTTATAGTGGCTTGTACTTCCCCTCCTGCATTTTCAAATCACCCTAGTATTAACATCTCTCCCTAAGAAGTCTCACTCTAGTGGTTTCAGAAAAATAAATTAGACTTGTTTGACACACTGTGTGATACAGAGCAAGCAAAACCCCTTTTCCGGCTCTTCTGCTTCTCCTGGGCATGAAAACAGCCAGAACTACAACAACAGCTGGGGATCATTAAACAGACAGAAATAGCTTAGGAGACTCCAATGGTGGGGGGGGGGGGGAGGCTAAGTATCAGATTAAGAAAATCAAAAGAGCAACAGGAAAGTGGGGGTGGGGTGAGTGAAGCCTAAGGTGTGCAGCACACCTAAATTTCCTTTACACAGCCAAGGAGATGCACTGAAGCAAATAAAAGGACGGGTGATGCATCCTACTTTGCCTAGCCCCCACCTATTCTTGGACAAAAGGTTTAGTCAAACTTAAAAATCTAAGTCTGAATGAAGACAGACTGCAGGTGGGAATGGAGGGGCATAATGGAAAAAAGCCTAGCCTGGGTCATTCCCAGTTTGGAGGAATCATTTCAAGAAGGTGAGTCAGGGGCGGCATCTGTGGCTCAAAGTGGTAGGGTGCCGATCCCATATGCTGGAGGTGGTGGGTTCAAACCCAGCCCTGGCCAAAAACCACACACACACACTAAATAATCAATGAAAAAAAAAAAAAGAAGGTGAGTCAGTTCTGGGGTTGTACTAACAGCAAAAAATCAATTCTTGAGATGGGGCAGGAACAAAGGCGGTGAGAACATATGCCAACCCCAAAGTGAGCTCACAAACTCACCCAATCCCAAGACATCCCCTCAACTGTGGAGAACCAAATGCTACTTGAAATGCAGCTCTTGGGGCTGTTGTTGCCAAAGCACAGCCACGCCTCCCCATGGTAGCTTTTGAACCTGGCAGGCTTCCGAAGGTGGGTGCAAGAAGTGCCATTTGCCTGGCCCACTGCCCAAGCGTGTTCAGCACATACCTGAATGCCTCAGAGGAGCTTTATTCAGATCACTCCAAGGGAGTGGGCTTGCAGATCCTGACCTATGCCATTAAGTTTGGTTAGTCCCAGGATCTTGGGACTTCTTCATACCCACACTTGCTAGATTGTCTGTTTAGTATCATCAAGGCCTTTCCCACCAAGGCATTTTCTTTATAACTAATCTTAACAGGACTTCAGTTTAAGATGGTTCCCCACCTGCAAGCCTGAACAGGAAATGATTCTACTACAGATATTAAGGATGCAACTCTTTGGCAAGAGTGTTTTGTAACTTTGCAGTTGCATGAACTTCAGCTAAACATTTTATTAGATGAATCTAATGATTTTATTTATTTATTTTCTTTTTTTTTTTTGGACACAGAGTCTCATTTTGTCACCCTCAGTAGAATACCGTGACCTCATAGCTCACAGGAACCTCAAACTCTTGGGCTCAAGTGATCCCCTTACCTCAGTTTTTCATTTTTAGTAGAGACAGGGTCTCAGTCTTGCTCAGGCTGGTCTTGAACTCAAAAGCTCACGCAATCCATCCACCTCAGCTTCCCCAAGTGCTAGGATTACAGACATGAGCCACCATGCCTGGCCACAAATCTAATGATATAGTAGAGAAAGCTCCAGGCTTATGACTGGTCTCAACAAAAAGCAACCATCATACTAACCTCTTCTTGAGTAGCTTGCTTCTTTTCTAACCACAAATCTATTAGGAAAATATGTTCATGTTAATTTCAAAACCATGCCATTTTTGTCCAAATAACCTAGTTTTCTATAATGAATCAAAAAACCTCATTCTGAATACTTCATTCACATACACATATAAATATATATATATACACACATATATAAAATACATATATATATACATATATCACACATGGCTCATTTTGAGGCTAAATATCATCTAAGGGCAGAGTATACGTTAAATTATTGTGACTATAATCACCTCTCACCTTGTGCAGCCTAGATGTGTATAATTATATTAATATCTCTCTCTTCAGCCTTAACAGAGTATATACTTCACCTAAAATTTAAATAGTAATGTCATAAAATTTTTTTTTTTTTTTTTTTTGAGACAGTCTCATTTGTTGCCCTTAGTAGAGTGCAGTGGCATCATAGCTCACAGCATCCTCAAACTCTTGGGCTCAAGCAGTTTTCTTGCCTCAGCCTCTCAAGTAGCTGGGACTATAGCTAGGCACCCCCCACAATGCCTAGCTATTTTCAGAGATGAGGTCTCACTCTGTCTCAGGCTCGTCTTGAACATGTGAGCTCAGGCAATCCACCCGCCTCGGCATCCCAGAGTGCTAGGATTACAGGCATGAGCCACCGCGCCCGGCCCAATGTCGTAAATATTTATAATTGATCACTTACTATGTGCATGCCACAGTACTATGTACAAGATAGAAATGGAGAACGAAAATAACACTATACACGGATCTTACAAAGCTACTTTCATACATACGACCTTACGAGTTGGAACTACAGACATTATACTCACTACGCAGTGAAAGGAGCTGGTTCCCCAAGCCTATAGCAACTCAGCCAAGTTCACCATTGGCAAGATGAGATCAAGAACTTCTTGACTACCAGCTCCATTCTGGGACACTAGTTGTCTACCACAAAAAAAGCTTCTGCCTTCAAGGAATTAATCTCGGATACCTAATGCCTTGCTGGTGTTTCTGACATACATCAAGTTTCTTCCAGGTAAGAATCTCACCAATTCCTGGCCTAACACTATATTCTGAGTCTAATTCAATATAATTATAGAAAAAGGTTATTTATTAATATTACTGATGATTAACAGATGTGAGTACCTTCCCAAAGTTAGAATTACTAACACCATTTTGCTTATGGGCCTGATACTGCCCTCTAGTGCCAGGAAGCAAAGTGATCATTAGCAAATTCAGATTAACTCAACTAATGCAATATGAACCATTTATTAGATATAACAATACTTTGCTACGCACTTTGGAGGGAAAAGCAGGAAAAAGTTAAACCTATCCCACACATACAAGTATAAAAATCATATAAGGAATCTATAACTATAATGGAGAAGATAAGAAATAAAAAACAAAGCACTGTAATTTGTGTCAGTGTTAAAAGTGTTTTCAGAATTTGCAGATAATAAATTGCTAGAGTTCAAAAGGATTAAATAAGCTTTACAGGGACAGCAGCAAATAAGCAACCTGAAGGACTTCATAAACTAGAGGTGAACAACATGAGCCAATGCCAGGAGGCAGGAAATATGAATAAGGTTAAGAATACAACCAACACTCTCCAATTACCTAGAGAATTAAGTTTGTGAAAGAATAACAGAAGAAAATCTGGCTACAGTCTAGAATGGGTCTAGAAGGGAGGGTCTAGAATGAAGGGTCTAGAATTATACCATCAGATATGGCAACCACTAGCCACACATGCTATTTAAACTTAGTTAAAATCAAATAAAATTAGTAGTGCATACCTGTAGTCCCAGCTACTCAGAAGGCTGAGGCAGGAAAATTGCTTAAGCTCAGGAATTTGAATCCATCCTGGGCAACATACTGAGACTCTCTTAAATAAGTTAAATTAAATTAAGTTAAAAACTCAAGTTTCTTAATCGCTTTAGCCATATTTCAAGTCTCAAAAGCTGCATTTTGGTTAGTGGCTACCATACTGATCAGTGTTGTACCTGAAGGTTGTATAAAACCACAAACACCAATCTTTCAAGATGGCTTGTTCCTCCAAAGAAAAATCATGCAGACTTGATTCTTGCCAAAGTCTATTAATAAAGAAAATAAAACTACAAAAAAAGAAAATTATTATTAGGAATTTATCTATGATAACAAAACACAAAACTGAGATTTTTTTTTTTTTTTTTTTTTTTGAGTCTCAAGCTGTGTAGAGTGTCATTGCATCATAGCTCACAGCAACCTCCAACTCTTAGACTCAAGCAATCTTCTGGCCTTAGTCTTTCTATTTTTACTAGAGATAGGGTCTCGCTTTTGCTCAGGCTTGTCTTGAACTTGTGAACTCAAGCTATCCACCTGCCTCAGCCTCCCAGAGTGCTAGGATTACAAGGGTGAGCCACCACACCCAGCCAGAAGAATCATTTTCACTGCTATCTTTTGGTATGCCAAGGAAGAACTATCTTTATCCTTCAAACATCTGGTTCAGCCCAAAAGGAGTAACATCAGATATGCTTTATATTTTAGCATCTAATGCACTGTCTGTTTCTCTTGTGCAGTTTACAAAATGACATCAAGTTTTTAAAAATATGTGTATTTATTTATTGAAGACAAAAATATGTGTATACTAGTACTCTGGGAAGCCGAGGCAGGTGGATTGCCCGAGCTCAGAAGTTCGAGACCAGCCTGAGCAAGTGCAAGACCCCATCTCTAAAAATAGCCTGGAGTTGTGGCAGGCACCTCTAGTCCTAGCTACTTGGGAGGCTGAGGCAAGAAAATTGCTTGAGCACAAGAGTTTGAGGTTGCTGTGAGCTATGATACCACAGCTCTCTACCAAGGGTAACAAAGTAAGACTGTCTCAAAACAAAAAGTATTTATTATTTACTGTATGTATTTATTAATTTATAGCATATATACAGAATTCTAAATAGAGAAGAACCTCCATAGTTGACCATCTTCCTACACTGATCACCTCAAGTTGACCTAACTTTCATCGACAGGACATATACCACGTGTACTTACCAGTATAGTAGGCCTAGTTCCTTATGTTGACCATCTCTGTATGTTCATCAGTTTGTTACAGTCCCTTGGTTGGTCAAAAAACTTACAGAGATGCTATTGTATGACCTTATATAATATAAGCACACTATAAAACCATAAAAGCATAGTCAATTGCTTAGGGTAGTTACCTAAAATTACCATTCTGATCCTAATGACAAGTCTGAAATTTTTATTTCCTACAAGTTTTTGCACTTAATGCAAAACCATTCTTTTTTCGGGGAGGGGCAGTTTTTGGCCTGGGCTGGGTTTGAACCTGCCACCTCTAGCATATGGGGCGGCACCCTACTCCTTTGAGCCACAGGCGCCACCCAAAGCCATTCTTAATGATCAGACTGAGAATCTGGAACATTACAACCCTCTGATTACCAAAAATCAAAGGTTGCAGTCCAAAAATTTAAGTCCTGAGCCATATCTCTCTGCCTCTCAAAAAATCTTCCATCTAAGATTGGTGTAGTGTTTCTTTGACATTAATCCAGAACACTTCTAGATAGTCAAAGAAAATCGATGGTCTCCCAAACATTTCTTTTCTTTTTTTTTTGAGACAGAGCCTCAAGCTGTCACCCTGGGTAGAGTGCTATAGCATCACAGCTCACAGCAACCTCCAACTCCTGGGCTCAAGCGATTCTCCTGCCTCTGCCTGCCATAACGCCCAGCGGCTTTTTGGGGTTTTTTGGTTGTAGCCGTCATTGTTGTTTGGCGGGCCCGGGCTGGATTCGAACCTGCCAGCTCAGGTATATGTGGCTGGCGCCTTAGCCACTTGAGCCACAAGCCACCCCAACCATTTCTTAAAACTATTCTCTTTGCAAACTGGACATTGACTTGATTTCCTCTTTGGCATGTTCATTCACTGCCAACTTCACATGCTCAAATCATTCTGCCAAATGTTAGTAAAGCCCCGAAGAAATCTTGAAAACTCAAAAGAAATGTCCAAGTTTTTAGAAAAGTAGCATTTATGTAATCAATATTATAGACGCAGGTGTCCTCAAACTTTTTAAACATGGGGCCAGTTCACTGTCCCTCAGACCGTTAGAGGCCCAGACTATGGTTTAAAAAAAAAACAAAACTATGAACAAATTCCTATGCACACTGCACATATCTTATTTTGAAGAAAAAAAACAAAACGGGAACAAATACAATCACACCACCTCATGTGGCCCGCAGGCACAGTTTGAGGACCCCTGTAGAGACTGTACATACATTCTGACAGTAAGATTTCCAAGCCAGGAGAAGAAAATACTGATGATTCTTTCCCATTTGCATTTTACAGAATTTGGATAAAGTGCCTACTCTTTATTTCATAAACCAGAACTCTTCTGAAAGAATTTTCCTCCAATTTAAAACTGAATTTTTCTGAGTAACTCAAATGCCTCCATTCCATTCCCAAATAATTTTTTCTCAGCAGTTTAAGAATATGAAAAAAGACTGTTCGCAAAAGAAAATTCCTGGCTTGGCGCCTGTAGCTAAAGCGGCTAAGGCGCCAGGCACATATACCAGAGCTGGCAGGTTCAAATGCAGCTGGGGCCTGCCAAACAACAATGACAACTACAACCAATAAATAGCAGGGCATTGTGGCAGGCGCCTATAGTCCTAGCTACTTGAGAGACTGCAGCAAGAGAATCACTTAAGCCCAAGAGCTGGAAGTTGCTGTGAGCTGTAATGCCACAGCACTCTACCCAGGGCGACAGCTTGAGGCTCTGTCTCAAAAAAAGAAAGGAAAGAAAAGAAAGAAAGGGAAGGAAGGAAGGAAGGAAGGAAGGAAGTAAGTAAGTAAGTTCCTTTAAGATTAATAAGGCTTGGGGCGGTGCCTGTGGCTCAGTGGGTAGGGCACCAGCCCCATATACCGAGGGTGGCAGCTTCAAACCCAACCCCGGCCAAACTGCAACAAAAAAATAGCTGGGCGTTGTGGTAGGAGCCTGTGGTCCCAGCTGCTCAGGAGGCTGAGGCAAGAGAATCACCTAAGCTCAGGAGTTGGAGGTTGCTGTGAGTTGTGATGTCACAGCACTCTACCAAAGGCAATAAAGTAAGACTCTGTCTCAAAAAAAAAAAAAAAAAAAAAAAAAAGATTAATAAGGCTACTCTAACCAAAAGTAAGCTGCAATCTTAGTAAATAGCCCTCCAGGTGTTATTTAAATTATGATATCTTAGTGTTATGAGATCTTAGAAGTTATCTACCTACTTTCAGTACTTAACAGAGAAATTGAGGTCATCAATATATTCCTATTTATTTGTATAGTATCTATACCCAGGGTACGTTTACGGATAAAATACTGAAGTTGAGCCACAAAAAGAGGAAGAAACACATCTCATTAAAGCTTTTTCTTCCCTCACTTCACAATCTAGGCTTGGCTATATGAGCTGTGCATAGGGAAAGGAAAGGAAAAAGAAAGTGAAACATCCTAATCACTACCCCATCAGGTCACGAAATGTACCCTACAGCTGTGGTCCCCAACCACTGGGCCATAGACCAGTACCAGCTACACAGCACAAGGTAAGTGGCCAGCGAGCAGAGCAAAGCTTCATCTGTCACTGTCTCCCATCACTTCCAGAAGGGACTTTCTAGCTGTAGGAAAATAAGCTCAAGCTCCCACTAATTATGTATTATGGTGAGTTACAGAATTACTTCATTATATTTTACCATGTAATAATAAAGTATACATTAAAAGTAATGTGCTTGAATTCCCAAACCATCTCCTCCTCCCTTGTCCCCAGCTGTGGAAAAACTGTCTTCCATGAAACCTGTGCCTGGTGCCAAAAAGATCAGGGACTGCTGCCCTACAGAAGATTATATATCCCCAGTTATCTATTTGCTGGGTGCTGGAGAAACTTTAATATAAATCATGGGATAATAAACTATCCAAAGTCAAAGCTTGGATGGCCACTGAGAAATAGGAAGGGGATAAAGGATGCCAGTTAAGTTTAGGAGGAAACAAAAACATGCAAATACTAAAGGGATAAATATTCTAACCTTCCCGCAAACTGTGATAAGGGGCCAGGCACACTGCTGAGTAGCTGTCCTTTCCTGGCTTCAAGACAATCCATGAGAGTGGCAGAATCCTGTAGGTGGGCTCATGAATCTTGATCTTCTCCTCCAGCATGCTATAGAAGATGTGAGATTCCAATGGCCAATGTTGTAATAAAGCAGTCTTCCTTCCCTCACTCCTTAAAGATGCCATTTATTATTTGCTGAAGATCTGATTAGCATGGCTCTTTAGGTTAAAGTGAGCGCTTCATTTCTGCAGTACAAAGGGCTGCAAAAATAGCTAGATCCCAAGTTTACTTAGGGAGTGGGGCATTAAAAGCAGTGACAGCAGAAGGTCAGAATCAGTAAGTCTCTTGGCAAAATATTTCTTCCTGTCAGCACTGGGCCTCAACACAGACACCTCCCTCCTCTATCCAAATGCCAAAAGCAGGACCAGGACAATTTCAATGTGTAGAGTTGGAATCGAAGAGGGTTCCCTTGGAGAAAATGCTCGTAGCAACCAACCAACCTCATTCACCCAAAATAGTAAACAGTTGGTTTCTCTGCTCAGAACACTTCTGCCAGACAAGCAGTATCACATGACCAAGTTCCCTCTTCCCTATCCTGCCCTCCCTCCCTTTTTATGCAAAGCCCACACCAAAGTGGAACAAGGAGCTATAACACAGCACTACTTTATTTTCCTTGACATTTGTTTTTAAAATGTTTATAGATGAAAGATACCAAATTGGGGGGTGAGGAGAAGTACCAAATAAAAAATTCAGGAAGAATTTACTTTGAAAAAAGCCATATCACAGCAATGAGATGGGAGCTGTAAACATAATGGTTACTGGGCAAATGTGCTCAATGAATGAACAAACGGATGGATACTTCTTAGCAATCTGCACATACTTTGCTGATAAAATCTCTAGAAAAAGATACAGCTCAGTACATATTTCACCTTTTCATTTAGAAAAAATATAAAGGCTCTTAAGATGCTAGCTAGTGTCAGAGATAATATATTGGGACAATAGTGGCAGTTCACCAAAACTTTCAGATTCATACCCTTGTTTTGTTGACCTCAGCTTGCCTCATTCTTTGATTTTACTTAGATGTTGTTAGTCCACTGCTGGGTAGACAATGAGGACAATTACATCCACAAACTGAACTGAAAAATCTACCCAGCTGATTATGAAAACAGTTGCCACCATGACACTCACTGGCATTTCTACCTAAAAGGAAGGGGAAAGGTAAGATAAATCTGGCAACACAGCCTGGAGCCAGATGTGACACTGTATTCTTTTCCCTACAAGTTTCCTCAGTATTTGAAAGCTGAGCAAGGAATTCAGTGCAGAGGCATGGAAGTGAAAACCTCTACAATCAATTTGCTCCTAGGAAACTAGGTAGACCATTATCTGCCACGGCCCCTACTCAAAGGGCTACCTAGGGGTTTTGAGAGTAAAGTTGCTCATTCTCACGCACCCCACATACCATAAATTAATAAGTATTTGTCAAGGAAAAAGGAAAAGGAAAAAAAAAACCCACTTATATCAAAAACTCCGAACTTAAGCAACATCTTTTTCCAACAAGAACATATAGAGACAATTATTTGGCTAGTGTTGGAATATAAATACTACTAATAAATCATTTGCTATTGAGGACGAGGAGCACTTAAAATTCCCAGACATTGCTTGGGGTAGGGGGATGCAAAATAATAATGCTACTTTGAAAAACAGTTTGGAAGTTAAGAAAAGTTGAACTTACATTCACCATACAACTCAGAAATCCTATTCCTGAGCATCAAAGAAAAGTAAAAATGTATGTTCACAGCAGCATTCTTTGTAATTGCCAAAAACTATGAACAACCCAAATGTCCTCCAACTTATGAATGGAATAAAATATTATGATACATCGATACAATGAAATATTTCAGCAACTAAAAACCTTCTACACACTATTGTTGCAGGCAACAGCAGTGATGATCCCCAAAGATGTTAGGCCAAGTGAAAGAAGCCAGACACAAAAGGCCACATACTGTAGACCACAGTTAAACAAAACCGAGGAGAATGCAAAACCATATGGGCAGAAATCAGATTGTAGCTGTCACAAGTTAAGAACAGGAAAGGAGACCCTAGAAGTATTCTATAGGTCCTGGTTGTTGTGATGATTTACACATTGAAAATCATTGAACTGCACTGCTAAAAAGGGTGACTGTTATTGCACATTAACTGACCTCAATGGTTTTTGTTTTTGTTTTTAAAGATTATAAAATATTATGCATCAGAATGGAACTATAGCTTAGAGTACAGCCTCCAGAGCTAATTGTCTGGGTTCAAATTTTGGCTCTACCACATACTAGCTATGCGACTCTGAGATATTTAACATCTCAACTTAAGATATCTATGCCTTCATTTTCTCATCTGTCAAGTGAGAGTAACAGTATTCACTTCAGCAGTGTTGTAATAAATCAGTTAACACATGAAAAGCACTTAGAATAGTGCCCATTGTATAAGCATTCAGTAAATTCAAGCTATTGTCATCACACAATACATGTCTCTATATATGCACCAAAAGCAGAAGGATGGTCATTGGGGGTAGAAATAGAATGATTTTATTTTCTCTTTCTCTCTTTCATTTCTCTGTAGTATCTTCTATCCATAATCTGATCTGGGACGGGAGTGACAGAGCCTGGCTCTGTCACCCGGGCTGAAGTGCAGTAGCATGATCACAGCTCACTGTAGGCATGAACTAACTACTGGGTTCAGATGATCCTCCTGCCTTCGCCTCCTGAGTTGCCGGGACTACAGGCATGAACCACCATGCCTGGCTTAAATTTTCTAAACCCTCTACATTAAACAACTATTGCCTTTAGAATAAGTTTAAAAAAAAACTTCCTTGTCAAAAATCAATGAAAGAAAGGACACCGAGGCCGGGTGTGATGGCTCCCTCACACCTGTAATCTTAGCACTCTAGGAGGCAGAAAGTGGGAGGGTCAGCTGAGCTTAGGAGTTTTAGAACAGCCTAAGCAAGAGTGAGATTCCATCTCTACTAAAATTAATCAGTTGGGTATCCTGGAGCGTGTCTGTAGTTCTACTCAGGAGGCTGAGACAGGAGGATGGCTTGAGCCCAGGAGCTGAGGTTGTAGTGAGCTATGATGGCACCAACATACTCTACTCAGGGACACAAAGTGAGACTCTTTCTCCAAAAAAAAAAAAAAAAAGACACTGGGCTAGGAGTCAGAAGTCTTGGTTTTCTGGTTTTCAGCTATGTTGCTAATCTCTACAAAGGAGTGGAAGGAGCAGACAGGGTATCTTTTATTTCTAAAATGGAATGCCTGTCTAAGATTTACAGTGGGATTAGGCAAGCTACATGCTTTATTTTGCTTCATTTTTCTGTAGATATTTATCATCTGCCTGGCAAGTCCCAGGCACTGCAGACACAGAGAGATGAAACACCCAAGTCCCTGCCCTCATGGAGTTTATGACACAGGCTGTTCAAAGAAACAAAGACATAGCCAACCGTTATCGCAGGCGCCTGTAGTCCCATCTGCTCAGGAGGCTGATGCAGGAGGATCACTTGGGCCCAAGAGGTTGCTGTGAGCTGTGACACAATGGCACTCTACCAAGAGTGACAGAGTGAGACTGTCTCAAAGAAAAAAAAAAAAAGGACAAAGAAACAGAGACAGATTTGCACCCACTTACACAACCCTTCAGCATAAGTGCTCTGAAGGAGAACATGGTAGAGGGCACCTGGCTAGGTTGGGAGGAGAAGGCCTTCAAGAAGAGAAGACACCTAAGCCAAGTCCAGAGTGATTCTTGAGTCTTTTTAAAAAGTCAAACCAAAAAAATGTGAAGGGCATTCTAACCAAAGAGAGGGGAATGTACAAAAGTGAAAATAATGTTAATAATTACTTGGGAAATGAAGGAGGGAGAGAAAGAGAAAGAGAAATAGTGAAAGGTCATTTTGACAGCTGTGTGGACAGGAGGAACAGGACCTGCAGCAGGGAGGCTGGACAGGAAGAGGGAAGTGAGCATTCAGAATGCTAATTCTCTCCAGAAAGTCATGGACAGTGAATGTTTTATTCTTATTTAAAAGGCTATACATATGCCACAAATAAATCTGATAAATACTAGGTTAAGATGCACTTTATTGTATTTATAAATATAGCATATACTTACAAAATGTCAGTATACTTCTATTTCTCATGTTAACTGTATATACCTTGATCATTCAATTTAAAAAAATTGTTTTTTGAGACAGGGTCTTACTCTGTTGCCCAGGCTAGAGTGCTGTGGTGTCAATCTAGTTCACAGCAACCTCAAACTCCTGGGCTCAAGCAATCCTCCTGCTTCAGCCTCCCAAGTAGCTTGGACTAAAGCAGCAGTTCTCAACCTGTGGGTCGCAATCCCTTTGTAACAATGAAAATATACCCTGCATATCAGATATTTATATTAAGATTCATAACAGTAGCAGAATTACAGTTATGAAGTAGCAAAGGGAAAATAATTTTATGGCTGGGGGTCACCACAACTTGAGGAACTGTAGTAAAGGGTCCCAGCATAAGGAAGCATTAGGAAGGTTGAGAACCACTGGACTAAAGGCACCTGCCACCACGCCTGGCTAGTTTTTCTGTTTTTTAGTGACACAAAGTCTTGCTCAGGCTGGTCTCAAACACCTGACCTCAAGGGATCCTCTTGCCTCAGCCTCCGAAGGTGCTAGGATTATAAGTATGAGCCACTGCACCCAGCCAATAAATAATTACTGACTGCCTGTTACACATATGTAGGTGCTGAGAGAGAAGGGAGACACAGTGAGCACATGAACCACCAAAAGCAACCAAGAGAACCTGATCACTTTTTGTCTGTCCAAGACCTATCCAGATCTTCCTCTCAGAAACAGGACAGAGGAAGTGTGATATAGTGAGCAGCTGAGAATTTGCACTTGGAATCAGACAGACTTTGTTCAAATTTTGGCTCTTACCACCTACCACCAGTCTGGCTTCTGGTAAGTTACTTAGCATTTCTGAGCTTTCATTTCCCTACCTGAAAATAGGGATGATATCACCAAAACCATATGGTATTAGGGTAAACGTAATGAGACAATCAATAATCAATGTGTCAGGTATATAGAAAATGTTCAGACAATTGTCCCTTTTATTATTGTTTAATTTTTACTTTTCATTTTTAGGACAGTCTATGATCTCCCAACAACACAGACAAAAATACACTCAGGACAGAAAAAAGGGGGAGCAAGATACAAAAAAGATCTGTTTAACATTACTAAACTCACAGTTTAGGGGATTCACAACTGTTTCCTTGTAAAGATGTCATGCTTGGAACTTACATTCCTTTAGGATTTCTCAAACTGTTAATATCTGCCTACATTATGTGACCTAGTACATTAAATAAAAACTATCATCCAAAATAGGGAGCCAGTCACAATCTTTCCCAGGATTCCTTGTTCTGATTCTCTAATACTGAGTCATTTAAAGAGCAGAGGCAATGCAGAGTACTGATAAGTAGTCTGAACACAAAACTACGGGACAGAGTCGCCAGATCAACTGTGGACTGACCATTCCTGCACGGAGAACTTTCTGAAGCAGAAACACCATGATGAAAGGAGAGCTTTCTAACTGGCTATGCCTTTGAGTAATCATGTCTTCTAGGAGAAAAGAGGCACAGCAATTAATTAATTGTTTCTCTAGACAAAAACATTTTTTAATGTTTTAAAACCTGCTGCCTCCCTATAATTATATATTCAAAAATGTCTCAACTATCTTTTAAAAATGTTTCTTACACATGCCTTGGAAAGCAACAGTGGTCATTTAAAGCTTTTGAAGGCAGATATAAAACAAAAAGAAAATGTCTTCTCTGTGACTCCTGGCCTTAAGGGCCAAATTGTCTTTACTTAAACTTTCCCCATAAATATCCCTTTGCATTGGAACCACAGGTGTGATACTATAGTTCAAACTATAGACTAAGAAGCAGAGGAAACCTGGATAGGATTTTCAAGTATAGTCTACTTGAAAAGTAGAAGTCTATGCCTACAGACAGAAAGAATACCTTAATTTATACTGCCTTCTTTTCTGGGTGGCTTACAACTCCTTTATGAAGACAGTCTCTGTAGATTAATTATCATGGTTCCAGAGAACCCTAGGATTTTTCCTCCTGCCTAGTGCCACAGAGGACATGTATTTGCTACCCTTTTCCACTCTGCCCTGCTCCCACCCATACTTACACACACAGCACACCCACACACTCTGCATCAATGCACAGGAAAGCCAGCAGCTGGTGAAGCTTCTGAACAATCTGTGTACTCAGCTCTGCTCCACTGTGCTTAAAGGCCTCTAAGATGCCCCGTGTATTAGCAAGAAGAGCCCACAAAATTCACAAAGGCATGTTCTTTTCGTTAGGTACAAGATTAGAAATCCTGTTCTTTTGTGTTTCACCATAGCTACTTCTGATAGCCCCATAATGTACCACCATTTACTCTTTTTTAAGTGGTTCAGATGTCACAAGCCAATCAATCTCTCCACATTATAAACTCTCAACAAAATCAGAAATACACAGTCTGGGAAAAAACTATCAGATGACGTCAAACTACATTTTTGCTGGCTCCTTTTCACTAGTTAGTTTTGATTTTTCACCTCTTTCAAGGCAGAAGGCTATCAGAGTTCCTCTATCATAAGACCGTCTTTCTTATCTCCTGTGCAGCAAGCAAAGGCACTCCATAGTAATTCTTCTGCAAATCCAAACATTTCCCCGAGAAGTCAGGGTGCCCAAACACCACTCACTCACCAGGGCTTTATGTTTTGCTTCATGGACATCAATCCTCTAGTTCACAGGATACCCACAAGAACAGGACAAACAGGGGAGCCATTTACTCACTAGGAATCTGAGGGAAGTTTTAGCCCTTTAAAATAATGTGTTGACTGAGCTTCTTAAAAGGTATGCCATACTCAGGATCAGTTCCAGTTGGGAATGCTTCATATGTTTTTTTAAAAAAGAATGGAGGCTGGGCACAGTTGCTCGTGTTTGTAATCCTAGCATTCTTGGGAGGCTGAGGCAGGAGGATTGAGGTTAGCAGTCTAAGACTAGCGTGAGTAATAGAAAGACCCCATCTCTATAAAAAAAAAAAAAAAACAGAAAAATTAGCTGGGCTTAGTGATGTGCTCCGTAGTCCCAGCTACTTGGGAAGCTGAGGCAGGAGAAACACCTGACCACAGGAGTTTGAGGCCGTGGTAAGCTATGATGATACTACTCCACTCCAGCCCAGGGAACAGAGGAAGATTCTGTCTCAAAAAAAAAAAAAAAAAAATTAACATCCTTCATCATATGTACTACGATTCTGATACAATTCAACAAATAATCTTTACCGAAACTGTATTGCATGGCTCGCCGCCTGTGGCTCAAATAGCTAAGGCGCCAACACCTGAGCTGGCGGGTTCGAATCCAGCCCGGGCCCGCCAAACAACAATGATGGCTGCAACCAAAAAATAGCCAGGCGTTGTGGTGGGCGCCTGTGGTCCCAGCTTCTTGGGAGGCTGAGGCAAGAGAATTGCCTAAGCCCAGGAGTTGGAAGTTTCTATGAGTATGAGCTGTGATGTCACAGCACTCTACCCAGGGTGACATAATGAGACTCTGTCTCAAAACAAAACAAAAGAACCTCAGAATCTACAAACCAGGATTCGAACCTAAACAATGACGGCTGCAACCAATAAATAGCCAGGCATTGTGGCGGGGCGCCTATAGTCCCAGCTAGTTGGGAAGCGGAGACAGGAGACTCCCTTGAGCCCAGGAGTTGGAGGTTGCTGTCAGCAGTGATGCCACAGCACTCTACCCAGGGCGACAGCTTGAGGCTCTGTCTCAAAAAAAAAAAAAAAAAAAAAAACTGTATTGCAATGAAGATATCAACATTTCCCAGAATACTTTTATTAAAAAAACCCCAAAACTAAAGTTGCATAGACTTATTCAAAATATTTCATTAAATTAAAAAATTACTAATTTCACAGCTTTAAATGCAAATGGTAAACTTAAGAAAGTTCAACACTGAATTGGGGCTGACAAGCCTTCTTAAGCTTATTATTTTAAGAAAACAAACATATTACAACTGAAAATTAGTTTTAAGAATTTAAAACTGAGGAAGGTATGGGAGCTCCCACCTATAATCTCAGCACTATCAGAAGCCAAGGAAGAAGGCTTCAACGAGCTTGGAGTTTAAGACCAGCCTGACCATGAGCCAGACCCTGTCCCTACTAAACATAGAAAAAAAATTAACTGGGTGTCGTGGTGGGCACCTGTAGTCCCAGCTACTCAGGAGGATCACTTGGAACCCAACCAAGAGTTTGAGGTTGCTATAAACTAAGCTGATGCCACAGCACTGTAGCCTGGGCAACAGAACAAGACTCCATCTTTTTTTTTTTTTGCAGTTTTTGGCCGGAGCTGGGTTTGAAGCCGCCACCTTCAGTATATGGGACCGGCGCCCTACTCCTTTGAGCCACAAGTGCCGCCCAAGACTCCATCTTCATAAAATAAATAAAACTGACCACCTAACTTGCTTTATGTTTGAAAAAAAATTAAGCCAGACATCTCAAATTTCTTAAGACTGAAATTCCCAGGCGACACCCATAGCTCAGTGGGTAGAGTGCCGGCCACATATAGCGGGTCTCGCAGGTTCAAAGCTAGCCAGGACCTGCTAAAACAACAATGACAACTGCAACAAAAAGAATAGTATGTGGCGGGCACCTGTAGTCCTAGTTATTTGAGAGGCTGAGGCAAGAATCACTTATGCCCAAGAGTTTGAGGTTGCTGTGAGCTATGACACCAAGGCACTCGACCCAGGGCAACAGCTTGAGACTCTGTCTCAAAAAAAAAAAAAAAAAAGCTCTACACCTGTGGCTCAAGCAGCTCAGGTGCCAGCCACATACACCTGAGCTGGTGGGTTCAAATCCAGCCCAGACCCACCAAACAACAATGATAGCTGCAACTCAAAAAGAGCCGGGCACTGTGGCAGGCACCTGTAGTCCCAGCTACGTCGGAGGCGGAGGCAGAAGAATTGCTTGAGCCCAGGAGTTGGAGGTTGTTGTGAGTTGTGATACCATGGCCCTCTACCCAGGGTGACAGCTTGAGGCTCTGTATCAAAAAAAAAAAAAAAAAACTCAAATTCCCTAAGCCATTTTGTTAAGACACAGTAACACTTTCTGATTAATCAAGCTAGGTAAATGGTGAAGAACAATTTAAAATTACCCCTAACTCTCATATTTTTGTGAAAACAACAAAGAACTGAAAATTATTTTCTGAATCCAGAGCTTAAACATCACCTCCATAAATTCAAGCAATCAAAATGACAAGGCCAGACAAGGCATAGCCAAGTAGTCGTTTACACAAGTGAGCGCCTAGAAAAGGATTTCATCAAACACGCCTCAACTTCAGAATGACAAGTTAAGATGTGTGACAAAGGACATGGCATTCTTTTTAAAATTATGAAACATTCCAAAGGCCAGGCATGGTGGCTCACGCCTGTAATCCTAGCACTTGGGAACCCATTGCCCAAGCTCATGGGTTTGAGAACAGCCTGAGCCAGAGCATGCTCTCATCACTAAAAATAGCGGGTGTTGTAGCGGGCATTTGTACTCCCAGCTACTCGGGAGGCTGAGGCAAGAGAATTGCTTGAGCCTAAGAGTTTGAGGTTGCTGTGAGCTGTGACACCACAGCACTCTACCAAGGGTAATAAAGTGAGACTCTGTCTCAAAATAAATAAATAAATAAAAATTAAAAATAATAAAATTATGAAACATTCCAAATAGTAATAGATCCTCTTAGTATGGTATTGTTCAGGAAACTCAGTTCTGCCACCTGTTCACGTCCATCACCTTACAAACCTGGCTCAAAACTTCCCATGATTAACCTCAAAAAATTGCTCACTCCACCTGTTGTACCTTCAGTATAAAATTTCCTCTTATTTTATAGCATAATAACTATATCTATCTCCAAATGAACGCTAAACTCTCTGAAAAAGAGCGTCATCTTTTTTACCTTTTTCTGGAAAAATAAAACAGGGCTCTATCCAATGGATATTCAGCCAACATCATCAGATACTCACACCGTCTAGTCCACTGTCTTTCCACTAGCAATGCTCAGTTATTATTGAACTCTTAGAAATAGTACTTGTCATCATTGCCAGCTCCCAAGACAGAGGAAGTAGAAAGAGATCAAACGCACATTAGCCTCTGGTACTGATAAGGTCTAAACGTTGATGGCCTATCTTTACGTCAAAATAAGTTTAAAAATTATCTATGAGTCTCATCCATCCTTTGATACTATCTAATCAAGAGACAACACAGTTTAATAGGTGCTTTGAAGTCAGAGGTTTGAGCCTTAACTTCAGCATTTATCAGCCAGTTTCTAGTTTCTCTTAAAGTTTTTCTTAACTTGAAGGGTTGTGTTGGAGTTAAATGAGGTAACTAAAGTGCCTAATATAAAAAAGGCATCCAATATGGTAGCTATTCTAACTGTTAACCTACAGTTAAACGATGTTAAACTATGATTGTTGTTTATCACTTGTGCTTGGTAGCAGTTAACACACTGAGTTAGCTATTTTCTGACAGTGTGTTCGCTAGTATCAGTTTTAACAATTTTAATCAGTCCCCTCCGAAATTCAGAATTTGCCAATGTGACAGTATTAAAACGTACTAAAGAGATATTAGGCCATTAAGACTTCTCCTTCACTTCTCCAAGACTTCTCCATGGGATTAAAACCTTTATAAATGAGGCTTCACACAGCTTTGGGGTGGTTTGCCCTTCTTCTGCAGTGTGAGGACAGTGTTCATCCCCTCCAGAGGATGGAGCCCCCATAAGACAACCAACCTGCCAGTTATTTGATCTCAGATTTCCCAGCCTTTAGAACTGCAAGAAATCAATTTCTGTTTTTTATAAATTATCCAGTCTCAAGTATTTTAGCAGAAAGACTAAAATGATTATAAAGAAAATTTCATAATATGGATTTTTTTTCATAATATAGATTTTTACAACATTCAAGTGCACGTGGCATCAATCCTCCTGCCTCAGCCTCCCAGAGTGCTAGGATTACAGGTGTGAGCTACCATGCCCAGCCAAATGCTATCTTTCTACATACCATGTCTGTAAAACTAATGACCCCTCATTTATCACCACCTACACAGCTTAAGCAGAATTAAACCCACAGTAACAAACACAGTGTTAGAAAACAGCTAACTCAATGTGTTAACTGCTAGCAAGCACAAGTGATACACAATAAAAATTTACTCTATAAAATTTATCCATGAAATATTGTTAAATACACTATTAATTCTTCAATGACATTATATAAAAAATACTGATTGTGCTTATTACGGTCAAAGGGTCCTGACTAGGACACAGTATAATCTCTATTAGCACTTTGTTAAAAGCTACTCCCATCACAGAAACTCTTCCTTTAGGCTGAAAGTGTTTATTAATTGTTGATTATATATTTAACACTGTCGTAGTTACTACGGGGGTATTCCTGAGAAGCAGCAAGAATGATTCTGAATACAAAAAATATTTATAATTCTTGTTGAAGATATAGGGATTAGAGAGAATTGTAAGAGCCTAAGAAAGACAAGACAAAAGAAATTTTCTTGGAGGTTAGTGAAATTTGAATAGGCAAGGGGAGTCAGAGGACGGAAGTCAGATGGTATTCAGGTAGGAGAAGTATTCCAAGGAAAAGACCTGGTAACTAGATTAGGCATAGTACCTACAGAAGAATAAGGTTTTCACCCTTGATTAAAATAGAAAGCATGGGAGAGTTGGAAGATTGGGTTGAGGGCCAGGCACGGTGGCTCAAACATATAATCCTAGCACTGTGGGAGGCTGAAGTGGGTGGATTGCCTGGGCTCAGGAGTTGGAGACCAGCCTGAACAAGAGTATGACCCCCATCTCTAAAAACTAGCCAGGTGCCTGTAGTCACAGCTACTCAGGAGACTGAGGCAAGAGAATCGCTTTGAGGTTGTTGTAAACTACGACGCCATGGCACTCTACCAAAGGCAACAAAGTAAGACTCTGTCTCGAAAGAAAAAAAGGAAGATTGAGTTGAAGAGGTAGTAAGGAGTTGGATTATTTGAAAAGCCTAAACTTAAATTAGAGTTGGCTTCACTAAGTAATAGTCATTTTAAGTTCCTGACTCAGCAGTCCCTAACCTTTTTGGCACCAGGGACCAGTTTCATGGACGATCATTTTATCACGGCCAGGGTGGTGAGGCATTAGACTCTCACAAGGAGTACACAACCTAAACCCTTTACCTACACAGTTTACAGTGGGGTTTGCATGCCTATGAGAATCCAATGTTCCCCTTGATGTGACAGAAGGACAAAATGATTTAATGCACTTAGCCTAGTACCTCTCACACAGCAAGTGCTTAGAATATGTTCGCTATTATGGCTAATGCTACCACTACAACAATTCAGTATGAGAAGATGAATGGTAAGCTAAATAGCTTAAAGATATAGGAAGGCCTTAAAAGCCACATTAGCAGTTTAACCTAAGAGCAATGGGAAGTCATTGAAAGATTTTAAGTAAAGACATGACATTAGATTTGCATTTTACAAAAATTAGTCTGATTTCAGTGTAACGATAGAATGAAGGGAGCTAAGAAAGGTGGCAGGGAGACCAAATAAGAGGCAGCTGGGATCAGGCATGGTGGCACCTATAATCCTAGCACTCTGGGAGGCTGAGGTGGGAGGACTGCCTTAGCTCAGGAGTTTGAGCAAGAGTGAGACTCTGTCTCTACTAAAAATAGAAAAATTAGCCAGGCATATTATCACATGCCTATAGACCCAGCTACTTGGGAGGCTGAGGCAGAAGATCACTTAAGTCCAGGAGTTTGAGGCTGCAGTGAGCTATGATGCCACAGCACTCTATCTGGGGTGACAGAACTAGATGAAAGAAAGAACAGAAACAGAAACAGAGACAGTTGGCAAAATTCCAGCTGAGAGATAGTCATGGGGAAATGGTTAGATTGAAAGGTATTTCTTTATCTATTCATTCCAGAATTATTTATAGAATGCTTACTATGTGCCAGGGATACTTCTGGAGATAGAGCTCTAATGAGCTCTTATGTTCTATTGTTGAGAGGGAGATCAGTGATAAAGAACAAAATACCAGTTAACATATAATATCAGTAATAAGTACTATCAAGAATCATAGGCTCAGTGCCCATAGCCAGTGGTTACAGTGCCAGCCACATACACCAGAGCTGGCCGGTTCAAGCCTGGCCTGGGCCTGCTAAACAACAATGACAACTACAATAAAAATTAAAAAAAAAAAAAAAAAAAAAAAAATAGCCAGGCATTATGGCGGGGACCTATAGTCCCAACTACTTGGGAGGCTGAGCTTAAGAGAATTGCTTGAGCCCAAGAGATTGAGGTTGCTGTGAGCTGTGATACCACTGCACTCTACCGAGGGTAACATAATAAAACTGTCTCAAAAAAAAAAAAAAAGAAAGAAAGAAAAAGAAAAAAGAATCATAAAGTTAAGAAAGAAGAATAGAAAGGGTCTGTCACTAATTTAGAAAGGGTGTTCAAGGAAGGCTTTCTAGGGAGGTGACATATGAGCAGAGAACTGAATGAAGTGATAGAGTGAGCTATACTTATGCTTTCCAGGGGAAAGCTTTCCCTATGAAGGTTGGTAGACTAATATGAGTGGAGCACATGGGTTACAAGGACAGAGGCCACGTCCATTTCATCCACCTAGAATTGTCTTGAGCAACAGCTGGTTCATAGAGGACACTTGGTGACTACTTGTTGAATAGACAGAATGTTCAATGAATAATGAACAAACAATTGGTTCTCCCCCCAAAAGCTTGGAATTTAGGAAGGGGAGAAAGAATAGGAAGATTGTAGAATGTTATGGGTAATCTTCCCAACTAACACCTTTCTTACTGGTGAGAGCTTAAGAGAAGGGACTCTGAAGCTAGACCATTAGGTCCAAATCCTGGCTTTGCCACCTGCTGGATACTGTGACACTGGCCTAGCCTCTTATCTTCTGTGCACCTCAATTTCTTCATTTTTAAAATGAGAACAATTATACCTACCTCACAGGGTTATTGCAGGGTATTATTCACGTTTTGGGTCAGATAATTTTTTGTTGTAGGGACTGTCCCATGGATTACTAGGTTTTCAGCTGTATCCCTAGCTTCTAAGCATTAGATACCAGTAACAACTCTCCGGTTGTAACAAGCATAAATGTCTCCAGATAGTGCTGTATGTCCCCTCGGGGTCAAAATTGCCCTGGGTTACTGTGAGGATGAAAGGAGTTGATATATGTTGAACACATAGGATAATACCTCATACGGATGCTGTTATTAAGAATAGCATAGTGGCTTCTCAGGAAAGTCAGTGTTTCCCCTAATACCAATTGAGGACAATTTAGTCTCCCATTTGATTAAGTAAATAACCAAAGATTAAAATAAATCACAGATGCGGATAAGGTGTAAAAAATGGGTTTGTCTATTCCCAATAAGATTTATTTATACTCTCTGCCACTTTCCAAGGATATAGTGTATTCTATTCATCCAGAACCTCTAGCCCTGCCTTTAGATATAAAACTGTCTCCCAATTGGAAGTTTCTTTACAGTGGAAGAACATTAGTAATAGATTTTTTCCACAATAACTGGGTTTTGGGAGCACTTTTTTGTAAGGTAAGAAAATGAGTTTCTAAGAAGACAGGATACTTCTCTTTATGTACACAGTAGCTTTTAACAAGGGACTGGTACCAACAGCTGAACTCTCCAACATCTACATGCTGCTAGTAGAAAACACCCTGCACAGAAAACACCGTGGACAAGTCCAACCGTCTTTCAGGATGGACAGGAAGGTTTGTATTTGCATTAAGCCCTGTGTAGATGTTTCCAATCTCCTAGGAAGTCACAAAGCTGCCACAAATAGTTCAACCACACAGTACTTCCCTTGTCTGGGTCCAGTGCCCACTCAGCTTATTATTTCATACTGGCAAACAACTATACTATTTTTCCTCATCTGTGATATAAAGATCAAAATAAACAGAGGCGGTCATAATCTAAACATTTGCTGGTTCACACCTTCCTCTATTAGAGAGATCATTGTTTGGGAAAAAAAGATCATCCTTTCTAACTTTTCCTGGGCAAACATCTGGTGTCAACAAAGCACTTTCTGAAAAGAATATAATGACAGCATCTTTAAAATTTTGAAAGGTAAGATTTGCCCCCCAAAAATCCCTGTTATGATGTACTCTGAGGATAACCCAGGATTGACAAAAAGCCAAATTCTTCCCAATGCCCACAGAGATTTGCCTTGGCCTAAGGCTACTTTCCCTAAGTGAGAGTTTCTAAACTCCTAAAATTCTCTCTGGTTAGCTTCTTTCTCATCCAGTTGGTCAAAGTTTTCTTATAACAACATACTGCACAACTGAAAAGTGGTTTCTCAGCCTGAATTTTTGTTTATAACTGGTAGAAGCTACAGCTTTCTCCCAGAGCAATTTCAAAATGCCTAAGCTTCTCCTCAGAAAACTTTTCAAATACTTTCAGAAATCTAATGGCAAAAGCTTTGCTACTAAAAATTTCCCAACATCTTCCTGTTTGGTAGGTCCTGCTGAAATCCCCCTCCCCATAAGGGAGAATTTGAATAAAAACACTGCCAACTTCAAGTTCCCTTAGGCAAATTTCCAGCCCCAGTGCAAGGCCATGAGGTTAAACATTTCTCAATGACGCAGGCTCCCTCAGAGGGAGGAATTAAAAAAAAAAAAAAAAAAAAACCAAACTTATTCTTCCCAGTGCAGTAAATCAAGAGGCAGCAGCCAAGTCCTTTAAAAAAAAAAAAAAAGTGAGTGCAGTTTAACTACATACTGTCTGCTCTGCCAAGACCTCCAGTGGGAGTACAGAACCCGAAAGAGAGTTGTGGGATGGAATAAAAAAAACTGCAGAACTAGCAATCCATTCTAATCAATAGACACATCTCTAGAGTCTCTAGATAATCTAGAATATTAACACAGTGTACATTTCATGATAACTACAGTAAGTAAAGCAAAGTGACTAAAGTAGTGGTTGTAGAATGAGGAATGGAGTAACACATGAAGCAGATCATTATTCATGATTAAAATGTATATTAGGTGGGAGCTTGGGATAACTAAAAGAAAGTATATTTAATCAACTTCTTGAAGAAAGAAAATAAGTCTGATCATAAAGAAAGCAAGCTCATCTGAGGGACTGGGGAGACTTCTTGGACCTTTGGCCATAGAACTTTAGAGTTTTGGTCTTTTGGGTTTGTTTTGTTTTGTTTTTTTTGAGACAGAGTCTCACTATTTCGCCCTGGGTAGAGTGCTGTGTCGTCACAGCTCACAGCAACCTCAAACTCTTGGGCTTAAGTGATTCTCAGCCTCCCATGTAGCTGGGACTACAGGCACCTGCCACAAGACCCAGCTATTTTTTGTTGCAGTTGTTATTGTCATTTAGCTGGCCCGGGATGGGTTTAAACCCACCACCCCTGGTGTATGTGGCTGGTGCCGTTAACCATTGTGCTATGGGCGCTAAGCCAGAACTTTACAGTTTTTAAAAGTGTCTATGCTTACAAGAAAATGCCAAAGATGAAAATATATTACATGGCCAGGTGTGGTGGCTCATGCCTGTAATCCTAGCACTCTGGAAGGCTGAGACAGGTAGATTGCTTAAACTCAGGAGTTCAAGACCAGCCTGCACAATAGTGAGACCAGTCGCTACTAAAAAAGGAAAAAATAGCCAGGCATTGTGGCAGGTACCTGTAGCCCCCGCTACTTAGGAGGCTGAAGTAAGAAGATTTCTTTTTCCCAGGAGTTTGAGGTTGCTGTGAGCTAGGCAGACATCACAGTACTCTAGCCTGGGCAACAAACTGGCTCTCAAAAAAAGAAGGAAAGAAAAGAAAATATCATTTCATGTAAACAGTTTACTCCCTAAGGTGCTTCTGCTTACTGAGTTATTACATGAAAATTATTATATACCCACTGTGTGTCAGGAACTGGGGTTATAGAAATTAAGTGTCATCGCAGCATTCAAGGAGCTTACTTCTAACAATGAGACCTAGTAGGAACAATAACACAATAAAATAACCACTCTATGGTGGTACATATCATATATAAGAACACAGGAGAAGAAGGACCTAAATTTCTAGGGGGAATCAAAGACAGCATGCATCTCAGAAGAGGTAGCTTTTGAGCTGGGACTTGAAGTATGAGTAGAAGTTAGAGGGCTGGCAAGCAGAGACAGAAATGATGAAGGCAGAGGAAAGATTATTTGCAAAGGAAGAGAAATACAAATGAGCATGAAGTATTCTGCAAACCAAAAGCTGCTCAGTTTTGCTGGGGACTGTGAGGTTGGATGTGACAAGAGATAACCAAATCATTAGTCAGAGACCAAAAAGACAATATTGTTTAAATTTTACTCCATAATAAATTGAAGAATTCTGAGTAGGAGAATAAAATGATTAGAATTGATAGTTAGCAAAAGTATCTTGGCAGCTGTATGGAGAGATTAGAGGACATTCAAGCTAAAGGCAAGGGACCAAATAAGGTGGCCACTGAAACCACAGAGAGAAATGCTCTACGGTCTAGGGCAGTGAGAGAAAATATAAGAGTTTAAAGTAGAGGTCAAAGCTACAGAACTCAGAAGTCAAATAGACTTGAGAAGTAGAGGAAACAAAGAATCAAGAGTGACTCCTAACTTTCTAGCTAGATTGCCACAAAGCCATAGCTCACAGCAACTCAAACTCTTGGGCTCAAGTGATTCTCTTTCCTCAACCACCCAAGTAACTGGGACTATAGGCGCCTGCCACAACACCCGGCTATTTTTTTTTTTTTTTTTTTTTTTTAAGAGATGGGGTCTCACACTTGCTCAGGCTGATCTTGAACACATGAGCTCAGGCAATCTACCCTCCTCGGCCTCCCAGAGTGCTAGGATTATAAGCGTGAGCCACCAGGCCCAGCCCTCTACTCATTTTTTGAACTTTGTTATTCAGGCTTCCTATCAAGGCTGTTCACTATCCAATACTTTTCCAATAAGTTTATTTTGTGCCTTGGTTAACCAAGATTATGCAAAGAACCCAGACTATTATAAAATGAGGAAAGAACAGTGAATAGGTTCAAATGATAAAGAAAGATCAAGTAAGAAGAGGCGTAGAGTAGGCCCAATAGGTAGGGTGACTAATAGGGTGTTGGTGATCTTGGTAAAACACTTCACCTGTATTACTGCTTTCCATACTTACAAAACCTAGTAAGGAAGTCAAGGCAGGTACTATGTCTTTATTTTGAAGATGAAAAACTGAGGCTTGAAAGAGATTAAGGTCATAGAATTCTTGGGTTGCTCTCAAAGTTGTTTTATAGATGCTCATTAAAGGAGATGTAAAATGACTATATAATTCTTATACTAAATGTCAACTGACACAGATGATAATCACATATGGTTCCCAATTCTGGTCTCCCAGCTTCTTAAATTTTGGCAATAATAAAAGGATCCTAATAAAACCACTAGATTCCTTCTCGATAATCACTCAGAAACATACATAATGAGGTTCCTTGCCATCACCCCTCTATGTCTCACTCAGGGTACTCTGGACACTACTTAAAGACAACATCGGCAGCTAAACGGGACTCCTCAAGTGGAAGAAGGGATCTTCTATCCCGGACCATGAGAACCACTGTGGGAATGAGAGGGTGAGAGCTTTCAAAAGACGATGATTATTTCTCAACTTCATTCCTTTGGGATATGTCACAGCCAGGAAGGAAGAAATTGGAAAAAGCAGCTTTCACAAGCTGCCAAATCCATGTCCTAGTCCCAGGGGATAATTAGCCAGTGAGGTTTTGTGGAACTGATGTAATGTTGGCGGAGGCTAATGTTTTATGGCTGAACATGTAGCCTCTTGCTATTTAGCTACAGGGCTAAAAAGAATGACATCCTGAAAAGCTAAGAAACTCATACTGGTAACACCACCAGTTAGCAATTTGCATCTTAAAAGTGATTTATAAACTTTAACCAATCCATCTTCATAATGAATAGTTTACAAGAATATTCGTTAAAATATAACTTTTTAAATCTTATTTTATGTAATTCTCTTGCTGTGAAAAGAAATTTCTAGACATCTCAAAAGAACAAAGACAATTTAGAAAAATTAAAGTAACAAAAAAAGAAGTAGAAGGGAAGTTTCTAAGGAATAAAGTCTGTTTCTGGCACTTTGATCCCATTACCAGTACACCAAGATGGAGGCCATCTGATGAGCTTATGAAAACAATTTTTGAAGCAAGTACACTAAGCCATAGCTTTCAAGAGTACCACATAATTTCATGAAATTATCGATCTTAATATAGGAGGTAAAAATCAGTGGACAAGGACCAGAAACAGGCTGGGCTCAGTGGCTCATGTCTATGATCCTAGCACTTTGGGAGACCAAGGGGAGAGAATTATTTGAGCTCAGGAGTTCAACACCAGACTAAGCAAAAATGAGACTTTTTCTCTACTAAAAATAGAAAAAAAATAGCTGGGTGTGGTGGTCGGCGCCTATAGTCTCGGCTGTTTGAGAGGCTGAAGCAGAAGGATCACTTAAGCTGGGGAGTTGGAGGTTGCTATGAGCTATAATGCTGCCACTTCACTCTGGCCACCGTGGGACACAGTTGAGACTCTCTCTCCAAAAAAAAAAAAAAAGAGAAAGGAGTAGTTAAGTATTAAGACACCAACAGTTTTGGCTCTTACACTTTAAAAAGAACACTTGCCATTTTAATAAAAATTGGTAAGTCCTTTGACTTAAATATGCCACAATGATCTCCCAAAACCTCAACAAAACAAAGTATATCCAAAAGATAAATATTTAAATCCATAGTCAATAAACTAAAATAGTATGTAGCATTTCCTCCAAATATGCACTAGCTCCTTACTTAAAATAAGAGACAAATTTTGGTTCAGCCCTGGGCAGAGGTATATCTAGAGATATAGATATAAATATTCTGTAGTTTATATACCTTTACAATTGCACGAAAATTGAAAATCACATTCTCAAAATGAAAAGAGTTGACAAAAAAAAAAAAAAAAAGTCCCTCTATATCTTATGAATGAACTAAAGAGTCATCCTGAGGAAGATGGATTCTAAAGGCAAACTACCTCAGTGTGATCTTAGCTCTACCACTTTCCAAGTAAGTGGCACTGAACAAGTTTCATATCTACTTTTCCCTCAATTTCCTGATCTGTAAAATGGGATAAGAGCATACATCTTACATAGTTGTTGCAAAGATTAAGAAAGATAATACACATAAGGAGCTTGGAACACTGTCTGACACACTGTGATATTGTGATAATATGAAATATATATGGGCGGTGCCTGTGGCTCAGTGGGTAGGGCACTGGCCGCATATACCGAGGGTGACAGGTTCAAATCCGGTCCCAGCCAAACTGCAACAAAAAAATAGCCTGGCATTGTGGCAGACACATGTATTCCCACCTACTTGGGAGGCTGAGGCAAGAGAATCGCCTAAGCCCAGGAGTTGGAGGTTGCTGTGAGCTGTGTGACGCCACAGCACTCTATGGAGGGCGATAAAGTGAGACTCTGTCTCTGCCAAAAAAAAAAAAAAAGGAAAGAAAAGAAAAGAAAAGAAAAAGAAATATATATTTGGTCTTTGTCCTCCTTCCTGACACTGATCTCCTAAAATTGGAGCTGGAATTTCCTAAGTAATATGAACAAATAAATGTGAAAGGTGTGTCTTTTGTTGTTCATACATAACAAGCCCCTTTCACCCACACCTGAGTATGTAAATGAGGTGAAACTGGAAAGCCCCTTAGGATGAGAAGGCTTATTGTCAGGGGAACCAACCATGTAATACCCTCATAACGAAGCCTCCATAAAAATCCAAAGAAGGCTGGATTCAGAGAGGTTCCAGGTTAGTAAACACATGGAGATGCTAGGAGGATGGCACAGCCAGAGAAAGCATCAAGCTCCAGACAACCTCCCTTAAGCCCTGCCCCACACTTCTCTTCCATTTAGTTGTCCTGAGTTGTATCCTTGATAATAAACTGGTAAATATAAGTATAGTGCCCTAACTTCCATGAGCCATTCTAGCAAATGATCCAATCTAAGAAGGGGGTTGTAGGAACTTCTGATTTGTAGCAAAGTCAGACAGAGGTTGCAGGAAATCTGGGAACCCACCACTATGGATTGGCATCTGAGGCTGGGGTCGATCTTGTGGAACTAAGCTCATTTTTTCTTTTTTCTTCTTCTTTTTTTTTTTTTTTGATTAGCAGGCTCAGGCTGAATTTGAGCCCGCCAGTCCTGGTGCATGGGGCCAGCACTCAAACCATTGAGCTAAAGGTGCCCAGCCCGAACTAAACTCTGAATCTGTGGGGTCTACACTAACTCTAGGCAATTAATGTCAAAACTAAGTTAAATTGTAGGATACTCCATTCATGTCCAAAGAGTTTGAACACTGGTTGTGTTGGTGGAAAAATAAACTTACACATCTGATGGCATCAGAAATGAAGTACAACTAGCAGAACAGAAAAAAAAAAAAAAGAGAGAATATTTCCTCTTCATTCGAAGTAAACCCTACTTAGGTGTTAGCTATTATTATTTTAAATATTTTAAAATACTTTTACATTTTTGCTGGAATTTTTAGAAAATCCACTTATAATTCTATATTCTAAAAATGTGTCTCTTGTGTTTTGGTGGTTTTTTGGGTTGTTTTTTTTTTTTTTTTAGAGACAGAGTCTTACCTTGTCACCCTTGGTAGAGTGCCTTGGAGTCATAGCTCACAGCAACCTCCAACTCTTGGGCTCAAGCCTCAGCCTCCCAAATAGCTGGGACTATAGGCATCTGCCACAAAGCCCACCTATTTTTAGAGATGGGATCTTGCTCTTGCTCAGGTTGGTTTCAAACCCATGAGCTCAGGCAATCCACCTGCCTTGGCCTCCCAGAGTACTAAGATTACAGGCATGAGCCACCACACCTAGCCTTCAACTTTTTAAATTGACATAAAATTCACATACCATACAATTTACCTAAAATGAGTACGTCAGTAGTTTTTTAGTGTATTCACAAAGTTGTGCAATCATCACCATTATAAAATTCCAGAGCATTTTCATTACCCCAGAAAGAAATTCTACGTCCACCAACACACAATTCTTTTTTTTTTTTTTTTTTTCTCTTTATTTTTTATTGTTGGGGATTCATTGAGGGTACAATAAACCAGGTTACACTGATTGCATTTTTTAGGTAAAGTCCCTCTTACAGTTGTGTCTTGCGCCCAAAAGGTGTGGCACACACCAAAGCCCCACTCCCCTCTCTCCTTCCCTCTCTCTGCTCTTCCTTTCTGATTTCATTTCTTTTTTTTTTTCTTTTTTTTTTTTTTTTTAAGCAGGAACTCAACTTTATTGCGTCACCAACACACACTTCTAATCCCTGCCACCACTGCCACCACGCCCACACACACACCAGCCCTAACAACCACTAATTTACATCCTGTCTCTATGGATTTGCCTATTCCAGACATTTCATATGAATGCAATCATTTTATATGGGGCGTTTTATGTCTACCTTCTTTCACTTGGCACAATATTTTTAAGGTTCATTCATTTTATAGCATATATCACCATTTCATTCCTTTTTATGACTGAGTAATATTCCACTGTATGGATATACCACATTCTGTTTATTCATCATGATTGACATCTGGGTTGTTTCCACTTTTTAGCTATTTGAACAATGCTGCTAACATTTATGTATACATTTTTACACAAATGTTTTTAATTTTCTTGGTTATCTAGGAGTGGAATTGCTAAGTCACAGGTTTGTGGGGGTTTTTTAAACATTTATTTTTATTTCAATAGATTTAGGGGGTACAAGCACTTTTTTGTTACATGAATGAATTGTGTTGTGGTGAAATCAGTCTTTTAGTGTACCTGTCAGATGAATAGAGTACTTTGTTCCTGACAGGTAATTTTTGATCCCTCATTTCCTTCCCACCTTTGCCCCTATGTTTAGCTTTTTATAAAAAAAAAGTATGTCTGCATTTTAAAATTAAACTTTTCATTGAGATAATTATAGAATCACATGAAGCTGTAAGAAATAATACAGAGAGATCCCACAGATCCTTAATTATAGAATCACATGAAGACGTAAGAAATAATACAGAGAGATACCATGTATCCTTTACCTAGTTTTCCCCAGTGACAACATCTTGTAAAACTACAGTACAATATTACAACCAAGATACTGGTCGTATACTGTATACTGACATTAATACAGTCAATATACAGAATATTTCTATCACCCTAAGGATCCCTCAGCTGACCTTTAACAGCCACACCTCCTTTGGTCCCATCCCCACACTGTTCTTAGCCCCTGACAAACATCAATCTGTTTTTCATATCTATAATTTTGTCATTTCAAAAATGTTATACAAATGGAATCACACACTTTGTAACCTTTTAGGATTTTCTTTTTTCACTCAGTATAATTCTTGAGAGTCATCTAGGGTGTTTTATTTATCAAATGTTCACCTCCCCTTTTTTAAGCTACTGAGGAGTATTCCACAGCTTGTTAAGAGGATTTTCACACTTACATAGGGTCAACAAACAAAATACATTATGGAAATGCATCTTCAAATAATTAAAACATGTTCCACTAACACTACCATTTTATCCCTAAAAGTTGTCAAATTGTTTCTACCCACCAAAAACAAAAAAAGTAAAGTGTTTTAGCTTGTAAAAACTTCTGAAAGGCTCAGAAAATTGAGGGTAAATTAGTGTGCACAGGAAGGATCTACTACTCTGCCAAGAACATAGCCCCGCACAAACACTGCAAAGATAAATTTCAATAAATCTTATAAAATAGAAACAAAAGCAAAAATGAAAGAGATTTATACAAACTAGACTGGTCAAAGAAAACAGCTGAATAGGACGGAGAGCCTTATCATGTGTTATTTGGTGAGTGGAGGCTTTGACTGCTGAGGTCCCAAATCAACAGCTCTAACTCCTGACCTGAGACACTATGCTTCTAGTCACTTTTACTGGAAAACCCAAACTATTAAAAAATTTAAAATAAAAAAATGTTTTTTAATCCTCTATGAAATCCCACTGTCCAGTGGCAGCTATTAGTATTCTGATATACAGTCTTACAGCCATTTTCCTAGAATTATAAGATAAATGATAAACGTTATTCAACATCTTTAAATACCTCATGACTACATTAATATTATTCATTCATATGAAGGGACTTAAGCAATATGCTGCTGTTAAAACTTAGATTGTTTCCAATTGTTTGTTTTTTTACTATTATAAAAAATACTGCTTTGAACAACCTTATATATAAATCATATATATGTTTTATACTTTCCTTAGAACAAATTCTCAGAAATATTAAGGTTAACAAAGAAATATTTTTTAAAAACTATCTTTATCTAAGCTGGGTGCTGTGGTTCATGCCTGTAATCCTAGCACTCTGGGAGGCAAAGGTGGGTGGATTGCTTGACCTCATGAGTCAGAGACTAGCCTGAGTAAGAACAAGACCCCCATTTATACTAAAAATAGAAAAACTATCTTTACCTAATAGTATTAAAAATGTCAGTAACAATAAACTACTACAAAAACATCAAAAAACATAAGGCATTTACTACGTGCCAGACGCTATCATAAGCATTTTACATATATTAACTTATTTAATACTTACAGTAAGTTCTTGAGGTAGGTATTAGTAGTATTATTTTATGGTGAAGTAACAGACACAGAGATGTTAAGCAATTTGCCTGATGTCACACAGCAAAGCCAGAAAACCTAGATTCCAAAGTCCATTCTCTTAAACATTATTCCTATACTTCTCAAACTTCTGGTGTCAAGGTTCTGTTATTCTCTTAGTTACTAAAGACTTCAAAGAGCTTTTATTCTCTTAGTTACTAAAGACTTCAAAGAGCTTTTGGGGGGGGCATTTTGTTTTTGTTTTGTTTTGTTTTTATTAAATCATAACTGTGTATATTGATGCATTTATGGGTTTCAGTGTACTGATTTGATATACAATGTGAAATGCTTACACTGAACTGATTAAAACATCCGTCACAATTATATTCTTTTCTTAATAGTTTTTAAATGTACCATTGCATCATGCACATGAAGTGAGGTCCCCCCAAATACCCTCCCTCACTCCTTCGAAGAGCTTTTGATTATGTGGGCTATCTCTACCAATATTTACCATATTAGAATTTAAAACAAAACATTTAAATAAACCTGTTATAATTACAACCAATAATTCCAAAATATGTTAACATAATATATTTTTATGAAAAGTAACTGTTATTTTCCAAAAAAAAAAAAAGAGAAATTATTTTACTGTTTTTGCAAATCTCTAACGCAAGATTTATTAAAAGATAAATTTTCATATCTGATCTTGTATTCATCCTGTGTATCATGTAGCTCTAGAAAACTACCCTCATGAGAGGACAATAATAAAAAGGTAAATTACATTTTTTCATAAATATTAAAAGTTTTGATGGCACACCCATTGAAAATGTCTGAGGACCCAGACCACACTTTGAGAATAAATGAACTATACTATAGGATCTCTTCAGTTAGAGCATGTTAAAAGGTACCTAAAACACTTTCTAAATTTTTTGGTAATTATTTATTGAAGAATTAAGTGCTTTCAGAAAGAAAGAAAGATACTTAAATGTATCGTATGAGTAGTGTTTATACTCAAAAACCTGAATTTGAACACTGGTTCCATCCCTTACTATGAGTCTTTAAGCTTTTGAACCTCAGGTTTTTCTGTAAATTGTAAAGATACAGATACCACAAAGGGTTGTCATGAAGATCAAATTAGTTAATGTACATAAAATTACTTTAAAATTATGACATTATAAAAATTTCACTACTGAAAAAAATAAAAATTTCACACTGAGTTTATTTATACTATGTAACTGCCACGTGCTGCTGTGTATTCCTCTTTTCTAGACCCCCTGCACTCACACTCCTGCCACTGCTACCCATTTATGTGACTCTGTCATGAGATTAAGAATGCTACAGCAGTTGCAGAGGATCCAACAGCTTCTTCAGGCTGAAAAAAGGGCCAAGGATAAACTAGAGGAAGCCAAGAAGAGGAAAGGAAAGTGATTAAAGCAAGCTAAGGAGGAAGCCATGGCAGAAATCGACCAGTACAGAATGCAGAAAGATAAGGAATTTCGACTGAAACAAGCTAAGATATTGAGTTCCCAGAGTAATCTCTCAGATAAAATAGAAGAAGAAACACTAGGAAAGATACAAGAACTGAATGGACACTACAACAAGTGCGTGGAAAGCGTACTGAATCAGCTTTTGAGCCTGGTCTGTGATATGAAACCAGAAATCCATGTGAACTATAAAGGCACCAACTAAATGCACAGCGTATCGTTCAAAGTGTGAGTGCCACCTGGTTGCATATGGCTTCGTATTCATATTAAAGAAGTTGAAATGCTAATCTTAAATTTACTGGACATGTACAGAGAATGTTTGACATAATTCATTCCTGGGCACTGAATTAAACAGATAAACAAAAAAGCAAAAAAAAAAAAAAAAAAAAAAGAATGCTACAGACCTCTGACACCAAGAGCTCAGCCTACTGCTATCCTTAGCTTGAAAAGAAAGTTGGATTTTTTGTTGTTGATGGCAAAGTTGGGGGTCTTTAGTATTATTTTTGTTGCCTTTACAAAGAAAATCTTTTTAAAATAATGCATGTGGTAATCATAAAAGTGAAGCTCCAAAAAAAACACGACTGTATGAGTCGCATCTTTTTTTAATTTGGCACTGTGTTAATAAAGCTAAAACTGTGGTTCATGGTCTTGACAACTTGCCTCATTCAGAGGAAACAAAAAAGGGGGGGAGGGGAATGTAGACAGACAGATGAATTCAAATTCCTTTGATCTGGGTCCTAACTCTAAAGGGAATCCAGATAAATCAATGAGTCAGAGAAAGAACAGTAGATGAAAACCAGAATACTGATGACAACAGCTTTCTGTCTGCCTACCTGTCTTCTTAGATCATCAAGATATGAGATCATTACCCAGGCCAGAGAAGACACAGCAAGAGGCAAATCCACCAGAGAATTACCAGGTCTGTAGCATTCTGTCTACACTTTCCAGGGGGCAGGCAGCTGATGCCCAAACACTGGTTTTCATTGTACCTCCACCTCTGAAGGTGTGTGTCGATCTGAGCAGTGAGAGAAACCTACAATGGAAAAACCCAAGGAAAACCAAGACCTCCAGGAAAAATTAAAAACAATCTCTTATACAAGAGGTCTCTGATGGTTTCTTTTTAAGTGTGCTATAGCAGAAAGAACACTGACATGGGAGTAAGGAAATGAATTATCTTTCCATCTCTGCCACTAATTATTTATGTGACTTCAGGAAATAAATTAACCTCAATAGGCCAATTTCCTCATCTTAAATAAAAGGAAGGGTAAGAAAATACCTAAGGTTTGCTTCTTGCTCTAAAATCCCTTACATGTAAACAAAGTGTTTTTTAAAAGTATTAATTTTTAGAGTATTAAGAGATTTTAAAAGTAGGTATTTCTAAAGGTTCTGGAGTTTTTCAGGAGCTCTATAGATCTGAGTAGTGTGAACCCAAATGGAAGGTGGTTCTTAAAGAGTTAACATGCCACCAAAAACAGGCAAAATTTCTCTTCCAACAATCTGCCCTTTTTGCCCCACTACCCTTCCTTCCATCCTAAATTTTTATCACTCCCCTCTCTGTATCCCATACAGTTCAGAGGCAAACTGTAATGAGTAGTCAACTAGGAGTTAAAGAAACATGCAGGAATTAAGTACACAGACATCAAGAGACAAGAGTAAAATGAGTGAGGAGAAATTTTTTTTAATAATTAACAAATATTTTTAATAGATAAAAATGCACATGATATAAAACAAAAGATTTAAATGGTATACAGGTGAAAACAAGCAAAACCACTTTCTGAGAGATAAATCAAAAAGGACACTTAGAGAACTTCTGTGTATAGCTGTGCTCTCTTTGTTAGGTTGGGTAGTAGCTATGAGTTTGTATCAAATTATTTATATATATGTATATATTAAAAAAATACTTACTCTATAAATTCTTTTGCATGTATTGAGTACTCCTGTAATAAACTTGAAATTTTATTAATTTTTTGTTAAACAAAAATTCTCTTCTAATCCGTTCCTCCAGATACCCATCTCCCCTCCCTGAAGCAGCTACTATTACCAGTTTCTTTTGGTCCTTTCAGAAATATCCCATAATGAACGTGTACGTGTAAACATATATACACACAAGAGACACAAAGAAAAAATGAACTGACTCCTTAACAGTGCCTTTCAAGATCAGAAGTGTATTCATGGGACCAAAGCACACTTTGGGAACTGTCTCAATCCTTTTCTCTGCCATAGAGTGTTACACTGAGAGGACTGCACTGGCTGGGAATAAGTAAAGGGCTTGCCTGGTAAAAAGTCTTGTACACTAACTGTCAAGAGCTGAGCCCAGTGTTCTTCCATTCTCAGCGACACCAGAGTCAATGCTATGACCCAACATTCCCTTAGCCTTAGCTTCAGAAATTCCAAAAGGTCTACCTGAGATTATTTACTTTCTACTCATGATGATCCAGTTAGGTTTCCATAATAGTGATAAGGGCTCTAATTGCGACTTGATCAGAACACCTAAGGTACAGCAATATACATTGTCGGCAGACAGAGCACACTGTACATTCTGAGACGCAAAAGAATTTTAACTTCGAAGATCATGCTTTCAACAGCACCTACTTCAGGCAAGGACTGCCTAAAATACAGGATGGTGGTTCAGAGGATTCATTTCTTAATGTAAAAACAGATCTCAAATACTTTGGTAAAATTGATTTAAAGGCACATGCCTACTAAGGGGAAGTATGCCAAACCAATTTCATCATTCTTATTCAATCAAAAATACTGAGTGTCTACCATGTGCCAACTTCAGGAGCCAATATACAGATGAATGTATTGTCCTTGAGCAATTAATACTCTAAATAGGAAGACATTTTAAAATGACAATTCATGTACATTACCAAAGTAGTAGTGCAAGAACAAACAGGAGGAAGTGCTGATTCTACTGAGATAGGATACACAAAAAGGCAGCATCTGACTAGATCCAAAGGATCAGTGAGAGACCTCCACCAGTAAGAACAATGAAAGCCTATATACATACATGAGCACGTCTCACCAAAATCTCCAAGTTCCAAATACTGAAGGAAAACTATTAATAAACATAGCATTTAAGTGCTGTGGCGTCACAGCTCACAGCAATCTCCAGCTTTTAGACTAGGGTGATTCTCTTGCCTCAGCCTCCCGAGTACCTGGGACTACAGACACCCGCCACAAGGCCCAGCTATTTTTGTTGCAGTTGCCATTGCTTTTTTAGCTGGCTGGGGCCAGGTTCGAACCCATCACCCTTGGTATACGGGGCCGGCGCCCTACCTATTGAGCCACAGGCACTGCCCAAAATATACCATTTATTTTTATTTATTTATTTATTTTATTCATTTTTTTTTTTTGAGACAGAGTCTCAAGCTGTCGCCCTGGGTAGAGTGTCGTGGCAATCACAGCTCACAGCAACCTCAAACTCTTGGGCTTAAGCGATTCTCTTGCCTCAGCCTCCCAAGTAGCTGGGGCTACAGGCACCTGCCACAACGCCGGCTATTTTTTGGTTGTAGTTGTCATTGTTGTTTGGTGGGCCTGAGCTGGATTCAAACTTGCCAGCTCTGGTGGATGTGGCTGGCGCCTTAGCTGCCTGAGCTATAGGCATCGAGCCAGCATTTATTTTTTATAAACAAATGTACCCTGGTTTTTGCCATCATATTCAGTATCCTAAAGTTTGACTTCAGATAAAAACTTTGCATCTTGAATACTGTTCAAAGAACTTTAATTCCTTTAAAAATCTCATTAAATAGTAGTCTCACCTATAAAGCATATATTTGTGGTCAAAATACTCTATCACTAGAAATCCTATGATTCATATAAAATCTAAATGTGTTGAATTTCCAAAAAGGTTGGCTTTTAGTTCATTGAGGTTTCATAACAGATACTTTTTCATTTCCTATCATAAATGACTACAATATGTTACTATATACCTTTCATATTACTGCTACAATCCAACTAATAACTACAGCACTTCAGAACAAGATGGTAACAATTTTACAAAACCAAAACATTATTAAAGATTTTGAACATTCAGGACAAATGGTTCTGGAGAAATCAGTTTGCTACTACTCTTTCCTATACCCAGTTTCTCTACTTTTACAAACATAAGCAAAAGAAAGAAGTCCACATACATGCTATTCTTGGCAGACTTTTCCTTCTACCTGTACCCAACACCCTTGTCAATTTCACCCATACTTGTCTTACATACTGTTATCCTTTGAAAGTTTTATGAAGTAGCTGGTCCAACAGATGGATGGTTAGGCCTGCCCAACATATGCTGTAGGAAAAACAGCTCTTAGGCAAGACAAGAAAAAGACCAAGTGTATCCCTTTCCCTTTCAGGGCTGGGAACACTGATATCACCTTGGGTGAAAGCAAGCAAACTTTTAAACTTTATAAAGGTAAGTTACTGGACTGAGATGATTGTAAGTGACAAGGTGACCAAAGAAGGGAGAGACAGTTCAAATGCTAAAACCTACCCTCAAAACAAAACATGCACTTGCTCATACATAGCAGATGGGGGGGAAAAAACTGAGTCAGTTTAATTGGGAACTTTTCATCAAAGACAGATGGGAAACATTCAGATAAGCATACTATCTTGTTTAGAACACAAAGCCCAACAGATCTGTGGGAAGGAAAAGAAAGGCAACCTGGAAAACACAGCCTGTATCAACAGAAAAATCCAACTAATAAATGACTCATTGTGGTCCTATTAGTAAAACCAGAAACAATAAAATGGTAGTGGTATCTTTCCTCTTTGCCCTTTCCCTGGCCATAAAGCCTATTAACCTGATAGCATCTGACCCTGTCTCTGACTGATGTATGTCTGTGTCTTTCAACATACTACCTAAGGCCCCCCAAGGAGGACAGTGAAACCAGTTCTGCCAGACAGGATCTGCCAGAACCAAGGAGTCTTATTCTCCTTTGAATGAAGGTCAGTGGATGAAGAAGAGGGTCCCAAAAGCCACTTGTATGAATCTTTTAAGATATGCACTGAAACAAGGAAACACTACAGATTATACATTTTAGTAAAAGTCTAAAAATAACAAAAGAACATTCCCTATTTTTAGATATCTGACTTACAAGTTTAAAAACACTGAAAGTAGAAGAAACCGTTTAAAATTAACTAGAATTTTAAAATGTCTTAAAAGACACTTCTGAACTGGAAAACTATTTATTAGAGATAGGCTTTGTTAAATCCTGCATTCTCTCTGTTGACTGCCTCCTTGCTCAAACTTCCCCATCTCCAAAATTTAGTCCCAATCCTACGTGTTATCAAGAGTAATTTCACAGAATGAAAAGATGACATATAAAGGTTATACCATGAAAGAATAGCTGAGAAAAAAATGTAAAAGATAAAAGATAAAAATGTAAAAGATCTTCAAACAGATACAAAAATAGAGTGCAGATTGGTGATTAAAGACAGCAATGCATAAAACAGCAAAAGCAATTTAACTGCCCTTCATTAAAAGCAATGCTATCAATAAAAAACTTGATTAAAAAAGACAAATAGTTTTTTCTTCTCAAATAGGTCTCTTCATTCAAGTCTTAACATCAGTAAGTATCTAATACAAAGCTATGTCCAAATAACTAAAATTTGCAATTAGAGAAGTTATTAATATTTTTATAATAAACACCTAAAGATGCAGCATATTTATTGGATAATTTGTGTTTTTTCTTCCTTCCCACCTCTGTCCACCCCCTAGCAAAATATGCCCGACCTTTCAAGAAGTCTATGGCAAATCCTATTTGTAGGAAATCCAGAAATTACCTGACTGTACAGCCATCATTAACATCTCAGGTTCCAGCAGAGTCATGATGGATTCTTCTTAGAAATAACAGCCCACAAATATAATGAAGAAAGTCAATGTCACAGAAAAAAAAAAAAAAGATGTCTTCAGAGGCTATAGAAAGCTTTCACAAATTTAATCTCACGCCTTATGTTCAAACCAGACTGTGAGAAGTCCTCTTCTCAGTGCAGTTACCTATTTATCCCCACTTCGGGCAAGTCAAGATGGCACAGAGTTGAATTACAGCCCACAGGAAACCAGAAAGCACTCAAGACATACGAAGTGTGGTTAGAACAGGGAGTAAGCTCCTCCCCTTACTGCTGCTCCTCTCTGGGAGGAGGGGAGGGACATATATAAAGAGACTTTCAGAAAAGAGATTAACTGCTTTTTTTCCTTTCTTTTTAAGAAGAGATGAGGTTTTGTTCAAAACCGTATTGTAAGAGATTCTGCTGCTAATGCAGTTTAGAACAACAGATTAAACATAATCTGAACAATTCAATCTCGTGAAAGAAGCAGTCCAATTACCCATTAATGAGGAGGAGGATAGGGATTAGACACATATAAACATGAACATACAAATAAATACGTAAACAGAGTACATTTTCTGAAAAAGAATTCCGATGGCTTTTTCATCTCTGATATTTATAGATAACAGGCTAGGGAAGTTGAACATTTAACTACAGAAACTCAACTATTTCTCCACCCCCACATCAATTAAAATATGTTTCAAAAAGTCAACTGAATACATTCCAGAGCTATACTCTTTCAGATCTGTCAATTCCTTAAAAGAGCCCTTTACTTATTAAGCCTATGTTATCTGCAAATAGATAGCATACAGGTGCTATTAATATTTGACTTTTATAAAATATTTTATGATCATGCTACATATATGAAACACATAGGAAGATAGTTCTAATATTTTAGAAACATTAATCTTTTTCCCGCCAGTACAGAGCAAATCTTCAAACATAGGCATTTTACCTTCCATTGCAAAAACAGAAACAAAATCCTTTTAAATAATAGCAAATTTTTATTTACTCAAAAGTAAAAGCTCATTCATTGCCTTCACATTATTAAGAACTAACTGATATTCATAATAATGATATTAAAGATGCCTTTCAGTATATTTGATTGGCTTAAAAAAATTTAAAACTAGAAATCCATGTTTATCTAGAATTCCTCTATCTTTTGGGGTATTAGCCTGTATCTTGAAAGTCTGCAGCTGTAAACTCAGCCCAGACGATATCTTAATCTACACAGTGAAACAAATGATTTAAAAAAAAAAAAAAAAAAAAAAGCATTCCTCTTTTAAGGAGACCTTAAAAGAGAAAATGATCTCAGAATGCTTGAGAACCCTATTTTGTTATTAGAAAAGAGAAAGCAAATGCAGATTTGAGGTGGGGGAGATTCTGTGGAAGGGAGAAAAAGTTCCTTTCCTTCTCACTCCAAGAACATCATGTCTAAAAGAAAAGCCAGAAAAGCTCTATATAGAACTGTGGGAATGACTCAACAGGCAACGTAGCGGCAGCCAGTGTGGGCTACACGCTGCTCTGGGATGCCAGAAGCTTCTCACTGCCCCTTCTCACAACCCAGCTCTCAAACTGTCTCATGAAAACTTTGTAAATTTTAACTTTCAGACTACACAGTAGTCTGGTCAGAGGTTAGTAACTAAGGGAAATGCATCCTACAAGGTTGAGTCATTCCTTTGTCCCTATGTGGGCTGTACAATTTGCTGTGTGAAGCTTTTTCAAAGGAAACAAGTTCTTACCGTTCTGTACTTAGAGGAAAATAAATACAAATTGTAAGATTCCTGCCCAGAAGATAGCAGGAAAGGCAGAGGGCTGTTTCCCTCCTGCCAAAATTCCCCTCTGCCATAGAAGAGAGCTTGTAATGTCACAATTACCACTGGCCAGATACTGACAGTCTTGTGGAGGTAGAAACAAAAAAAAAAAAAAAAGCACATTTCAGTTACTTTCACTTTTTCATAGCAATTCCACATCCCTTACCTGATTTGCACTTTATGATAAAAGGAGCTAAACAAAAGAAAAACAATTTTTTTTAGAAAGAAATCTTAAAAAGTGGTTTGGTACTTATAGCACAATAGTTGCAGCCCTGACCACATATACCCAGGCTGGCAGGTTTGAACCCAGCCTAGGCCAGCAAAACAACGACAACTGCAACAAAGAAAATAGCCAGGTGTTGTGGTGGGCACCTGTAGTCCCAGCTACTTGGGAGGCTGAGGCAAGAGAATTGCTTAATTCCAAGAGTTTGAGGTTACTGTGAGTGATGCCATGACACTCTACCACGGGCAACATACTGAAACTCTGTCTAAAAAAAAAAAAAAAAAAAAAAAAAAAGAAAGAAATCTTAAAAAGTAGTGTTGAAAAATAAAACAAGAAGCAATGTAATCTTTGCCTATGGTTCAGATCTTGCATTTACCCTCAAGAGCATCAGTTCAACAACTGTCATTGTAAAAACAGACTTTAAAACAGATTTCACAATTCTAAAATTTTGAGACCCTGTAATAGCTTTAGTTCCATTATTATTTGTGTAAACGAGCAGCACTTCATAGAAAAAGAACTTTAACAAGGCCTCTACACAAATGAAGATGATTTCCAAGTTAATAGCATCAAGGGAATGAAGGATAACACTCTTAATTTCCAATAAAATAAAAGCTTTGCTTCTAATGGCAACTCTAGCTAATCAATACAAATTTAATACAGTCTATAGTCTCTATGAATTCACTCTAAAGCAGCGGTTCTCCACCTGTGGGTTGAGACCCCTTTGTAACAATGAAAATACATCTCGGCATTAGGAAGGTTGACGACCACTGCTCTAAAAGGGACGTGATACTGTAGGATATCAATATAGTTTTTAAATGCCTAACTTTTTTAATAGTTACTAACAAATGTTTAATAATTAACAATAATATAACTTGGTGTATAGGTTTCTCACCCCTAACCTGACAGAATCCTCAAAGGCCCTCGATGTTCATAGTCAAACAGAACCAGAAAAGTTTTATCCCAGCTGACATTCCCACTGGATTTGTTAGAGTTTCCACATCCTTCTTAAAGATTTTCTTAAAATCCTACTTTCCTATCTTTCAGAGTCTGAAATGACTCCTTTTTCTCTTGTCACCTCAGGGCCATCCCTGTCTTCTTTTACATGCTCTCCCTGGGTAATCTCATCCTTTCTCAAGGTTTTGAAGCAACCAGGAAAGACTGATCCTTATCTAACTCTGACTTCATCTTTAAGCTTCAAATGATGCCTTTCTACCCAGCTATCCTAATCTCAGTATGTCCAAAAGCACACTTGGAATGTCATAACCCTGCACCACCCTTCAAGGTATACTCCTTCCATTTTCCCTATCTTGGATAACAACATTCAGGTCCCAAACCATAAACTTAGATTCCCTTCCCCCCACCCCTAAACATCTAAAAGGGAATTCCTTATGAAATGTAACTATCTCACAACATATTCCTCAAATTCATTCTTCTTGTTCCATCTCTACAAGATGCTTTATGTCAGGTCCTTTGTATTTCTTGCCTAGAATATAGGAACCGCTTTTTAAAAATTTATTTATAGGCTCGACACCTGTAGCTCAAGCAGCCAGGGCGCCAGCCACATACACTGGAGCTGGTGGGTTCTAATACAGCCTGGGCCTGCCAAACAACAATGACAACTACAACCAAAAAATAGCCAGGCATTGTGGCAGGCGCCTGTAGTCCCAGCTACTTGGGAGGCTGAGGCAAGAGAATCGCTTATGCCTAAGAGTTGGAGGTTGCTGTGAGCTGTGACGCCATGGCACTCTACCCAGGGCAACAGCTTGAGACTCTATGTCAAAAAATTTTCTTTTGCTATATAAAAGTTCACACATATAGAAAGGTAACAAACAATAGCAAAATAAACTGTTTATGCATCCATCATTTAGCTTCAAAATGTATCATCACATGGCCGCATCTGTTTCATTTGTACAATATCATGCTCCCCTGGCCCCAACCCCCACAACACTGCACACGCGCGCGCACACACACACACACACACACACAC
>CAUYPK010163142.1:0-16351 GCA_963574355.1 Loris lydekkerianus | reverse complement strand
AATACCCAGGGGTTATCGTGGGCGCCTGTAGTCCCAGCTGCTCAGGAGGTTGAGGCAAGAAAATCACTTGAGCCCAACAGTCTGAGGTTGTTGTGAGCTATGATGCAGTAACACTCTATCAAGGGTGACGAAGTGAGACTCTGTCTCAAAAAAAAAAAAAAAAAAAAAAAAAGGCTCGGCACCTGTGGCTCAAGCGGCTAAGGCGCCAGCCACATACACTTGAGCTGGTGGGTTCGAATCCAGCCTGGGCCCACCAAAGCAACAACGACAGCTGCAACCAAAAAATAGCCAGGCATTGTGGCAGACGCCTGTAGTCCCAGCTACTTGGGAGGCGGAGGCAGGAGAATGGCTTGAGCCCAGGAGTTGGAGGTTGCTGTGAGCTGTGATGCCATAGCACTCTACCCAGGGTGACAGCTTAAGGGTCTGTCTCAAAAAAAAAAAAAAAAAAAAGAGGAGATATAATACAAGGAAGAGAAAATAGAAAGTAAAATAAAAGTAAGTAAAAACGGGGGGGAGGAATAAAAAAAAATAAATAAACTAAAAAACTAAGTAAACCCGGTTGCAGTGGCTCACGACTATAATCCTAGCATTCTGGGAGGCCGAGACAGGTGGCTGCCAGAGTTCACAGGTGCGAGACCAGCTTGAGCAAGAGGGAGAACCTGACTCTAAAAATAGCTGGTCATTGTGGCAGGTGCCTGTAGTCCCAGCTACTTGGAGTCTGAGCCAAAAGAATTGTTTGAACCCAAGAGCTGGAGGTTGCTGTGAGATATGACACCACAGAACTCTACCGAAGATTACAAAGTGAGACTCTGTCTCAAAAAGAAAAGAAAAAGAAAAGCCTGTCACCTGTAGCACAGTGGTTACAGCGACAGCCACAAAGGCTGGTGGGTTCGAACCCAGCCTGGGCCAGCTAAACAAAAACCACAACTGCAACAACAACAAAAAAAAATAGCTGGGCGCTGTGGAGGTGCCTGTATTCCCAGATACTTGGGAGGCTGTAGCAAGAGAATCACTTAAGGCCAAGAGTTTAAGGTTGCTGTGAGCTGTGACAGCATAGCACCCTACTGAGGGCAAAATAGTGAGACTGTCTCAAAAAAAAGTAAGTAAAGTAAAATAAAAAGAAAAGAATGGAGTGTGACATGCCCAGATAAACTGGTGAGCCAACAAGGCCCAGCATTGGGAAGGGAGAAGAAAGCAAGGTCAAGGAGAGCTTAAAGAAAAGGGAGCCAGGCATTGTGGTTCACAACTGTAATCATAGCACTCTGGGAGACCAGTGGGTGGATTGCTTGAGTTCAGGAGTTCAAGACCAGCCTGACCAAGAGCCAGATCTCCGTTGTGGTGGGCGCCTATAGTCCCAGCTACTTGGGAGGGTGAGGCAAGAGGATAGCATGAGCTAAAGAGTTTGAGGATGCTGTGAGCTGTGACAGGATAGCACCCTACACAGAGTGAGAGAATGTGACTCTTTCTCACCAAAAAAAAAAGATAGAGAAAGATCAGACGTCTGTAGCCCAGCTACTTGGGAGGCTGAGGCGAGAGAATCGCTTAACCCCAAGAGTTTGAGGGCACTCTGCTGAGAGCATCATAACAAGACCCTGTCTCAAAAAAAAAGAAAAAAAAAAAAAAAAACATAGATGAAAAGAAAGAAAAGAGAAGGGAGGCTTGAGGAAATGGCTCTTGACTCTTATCCCAGCACTCTGGGAGGTCAAGGGGGGTGAATCATCTGAGCTCAGGAGTTCGAAACCAGCATGAGCAAGAGCAAAACCCCATCTCTACTAAAAATAGCCGGGTATTGTGGTGGCATCTGTAGTCCTGACTACTCAGGAGACTAAGACAAGAGGATCATTTGACCCCAATAGTTGGAGGTGGCTGTGATCTATGACCCCACAGGACTCTACAGAAAGTAACAAAGTGAGATTCTGTCTCAAAAAAAAGAAAGAGAAGGCACAACGTGGCTCAGGCCTACAATCCTGGCACTCTGGGAACCCGAAGAAGGATAACTTGAGCCCAGAATTTGAGCTTGCAGCAAGCTACAATAACGCCAATACATTCAAGCTGAGTTGATAAAGCAAGACTCTTGTCTCAGGAACAAAAACAAAAACCAAAAAAAAAAAAAAAGAGAAGGGGATTCATAAGCAGATAGAAATATTCAAAATACAGTCCACAGATGAGCAAGACAGGCTAGTTTCTACCAGTGGTCTTACTTTTTTGAAAGGTAGATCTTAAATTCAATGGCAATGTGAGAAAGGCAAGAACCACCTGGATTCAGCCTGGATTAAAACAGTGAGGGCTCTCGCGCTCTCTCTCCAACTATACACACACCTCCGTGCACTTCAACAGTCTTACCAGTTGGTACTACTACGTAGAATTAAATCACTATTATTAAAACATGCTGGCTTTCCGAGATAGTACCAAAAGCCCCGTGAATATTCCTGGCAGCATAATCCTCCAATAAATGTCAAATTAAATTATGCTTCCAATAAAGTTACTTAAACATTTTACTTTAGACCAGGATAAAATTCATTTTAACCCATTCATCCTAAACCTTATTTAAAGACTTAAGGGGGATTTTAAAATTAATTCTCTAGCATTTGAGTATTTGCTACATGCTCAACAGTACGGGTGAGGTGCTAGGAAGAGTTTATGACAACACACTCCTAAGGAGCTCAGAATTTAAACAGAAAAACAAAACAGAGTTAAGTAACATTAATCAAGAATAATACTTAGGCTTGGCACCTGTAACTCAGCACCTAGATCACCAGACATGTACACCAGAGTTAGGGGGTTAAAACCCATCCCAGGCCTGCTAAACAACAATGACAACTACAACAAAAAAATAGCTGGGCATTGTGGTTGGTGTCTGTAGTCCCAGCTACTTGGGAGGCTGAGGCAAGAGAATCGCTTAAGCCCAAGAGTTAGAGGTTGCTGTGAGCTGTGATGCCATAGCACTCTACCTGGGGCGACACAGTGAGACTCTGTCTAAAAAAAAAAAAAAAAAAAAAAATAGAGACCCTCATCTCGGCAAAAAATAGAAAAATTAGCTGGGTGTGGTGGTGCACACCTAGAGTTCCAGCTTCTTAGGAGTCTGAAGCAGGAGGATCACTTGAATCCAGGAGTTTGAGGTTGCAGTGACTTGTGATAGTGCCACTGCACTCTAGCCTGGGAGACAGAGGAGACTTTGTCTCAAAAAAAACCTTCAAAAAGACAATTAATGACCTAGTACAGGGTGGGGGGTGTGGGAAGGAGAGAGCAGAGAAAGGGAAAGAGGGAGGGATGTGGGGGAAGGAGAGAGCAGAGAGAGGGAGGAAGGAGGTGTGGGGGTGGGGGGTCCGGGTGTGTGACACATCTTTTGGGGGTGGGACACAATTATAAGAGTGACTTTAGGCTGGATGCTTGTTGCACAGTGGTTACAGTGCCAGCCACATACACCCAGGGTGGCGGGTTCGAACCTGGCCTGGGCCAGCTAAACAACAATGAAATCTGCAACAAAAAAATAGCTGGGCGTTGTGGCAAGTGCCTGTAGTCCCACATACTTGGGAGGCTGAGGCAGGAGAATCACTTAAGCCCAAAGTTTGAGGTTGCTGTGAGCAGTGACGCCACCATGAGTGACATAGTGCGACGGACAAACGGGGGGGGGGGACTTTACCTAACAAATGCAATCAATGTAACCTGATTCTTTGTACCTTCAATGAATCCCCAACAGTAAATAAATAATTTAATTAAAATAATTAAAACCTTAATAAACATGGCCAGGCATGGTGGCTCATGCCTATAGTCCTAGTGCTCTGAGAGGCCAAGGGGGAGGATCACTGGAGCTCAGGAGTTCGAGAACAACCTGAGCAACAGTGAGACCCCTGTCTCTAAAAAAATAGCCCAGCATTGTGGCGGACACCTGCAGTCCCAGCTACTGGGAAGGCTGAGGCCAAGGGATGACTTGGGCCCAAGAATTTGAAGTTGCTGCGAGCTATAGTAACTATGACAAACTACCCAGGACCAAAACCAAAGACTAAGACTCTGCATGTTAAAAAATAAAGTAAAAACCTACTTCCAACCCTGTCCTTTCTTCCTAGCACTTCTGAGCTTTGAGCCACCTGTCCTTGACATATTAGATGGCTCAACAATTATTCAAGCTTAAAAAGTCCCATTGTGAACTCACCCCCTGTCCCCAGCCTGATTCTCTTGGTTCTTTCTTCCTCATCTCAAGCAAATAGCATCTCATCCCACTAACCCATTCAAGCTGGGAACCATCCTCAGTCCCCACAGTGGATCGTATCTCTAAAACCTCAAGCTCTCCACTGTTCTCTTTCTCCACAGCTACCACCCTAGATACTCTGCCAATGTCACCAGGATAATTGTAATAATCCAAACCAGATGTTGGCTAACTCTAGTCAGCAGCCTGTTTTTATAAGGAAAGTTTCATGGGCACACAGCTCTGCCCTTTCAATCACATTGTGGCTGCTTCCACACAACAATGGCGGAGTCAAGTGGTACCACAGAGATTCTCTGACCTGCAGTGCTAACCATATATACTATTGGCCCTTTACAGAAAAAAGTTTACAGACCCCCCAGTCTAAATGGTCTGTCAACTTACATCTTCTCCCATCTGACCATCAGACTCTTTGTCTCCAGAATGACCTTTGAAAAATTCAGAATATGTGTCTCGAACACTCATACTGTTCAGTGTCTCTTTGCTTCACTACAACATCAAAACTCCCTAATGCAGCCAACAAAAGGCCCTCAAGAGTCTCTGATCCTGTCAGCATCCCTCTGCCCTTCAGCCTACTGGCCTCTCAGGTGCTCAGATGAGCCAAGCTCTTCCTTCCTGACCCTGAATCTCTCCTACACTCCTTCTTAACCTACAGTGACCTGTCCTTATCCTTCAGCCTACGCAGTCCTCAGAAAACCTGACCCCGACCACCCACGTAAAGCCACCTACATCACACTATGCCTGCCTTCACAGCAGCCTGTCTGTGCCCGTCCTAGGAACAAGTTGCTGTTATTTCATTTCTGTTTTTATTTCCTGGGCTTTAAGTCCCTTGAGGACACACGCCTAGTACCCTGCACACTGCACTGGGATTTAGGTTATGAGTCAGGACAAGAAAAAAAGGTCTCAAAATTCAATATAAGCCCTAGGTAACAAGGTTCTAGTACCTGTTACCATAATTACAATGGAACAAAACTAAGAAGTCTCATGACCACCTTCCTAGGGAAGAAATTATTCTTTACTAACTTTAACTCAAGTAATGAAACATAGTTAAAACTCAAGGTTCCTCGGTATGAAACAGATAGATTGGGTAGCGCCTGTGGCTCAAAGTAGGGGGCCAGCCCCATATGCCAGAGGTGACAAGTTCAAACCAAGCCCCACCCAAAAAAAAAAAAAAAGAAAAAAGAAAAAAAAGAAATAGATAGATTACCTTTTCATAAGAGAAGGGCAAACTCAGTTATGAAACTCCAAGGAACAAAAGCATATCACATGCAAGCAGAAACGTGGTGGGGGTGGAAAGGTGTTAAGTGACCACTAACTATAATGCACCAGAATATTATGAAAAAAAATTTATTTTCTTTAAGAAAAAAGGTCTGTACTTAAGGGAAAGTGTATGGAGCCACATTCTGTGTTTTTTTTTTAAATAGCAATTCACTTGTATTTTTTTATTTTTATTTTTTTAAAGACAAAGTCTCACTATGTCACCCTCAGTAGAGTGCCATGACGTCACAGTTCACAGCAACATCAAAACTTTTGGGCTTAAGCGATTCTTTTGCCTCAGCCTCCCGAGTAGCTTGGACTACAGGCGCCCGCCACAATGCCAGTCTATTTTGTGGTTGCAGTTTGTCATTATTGTCTAGCAGGCCCAGGCCAGGCTGGAATCCACCAGCCTCGGTGTATGTGGCCAGGGCCCTACCCACTGAACTACAGGCACCGTCTACCTTCTGTGTTTTGATGGGGATCCTCCAGGGAACAACAATGAATGGAAAAAAGGAGGCCAACTTTAAAGATTATCTACTTCTGCCCTCACCTGGCCCATAGTGGTACTGCAATTCTACCTGCCAATTTGAAAGTTGCCATTACTGAGCCTCTGATTGTTATTGTCGTTGTGTTCAGAAACTTTCATTTTTATTATTAGAAGAGTCCTAAGTTAAATGATTCTCCAAACAATGGAGAAAATCCCACCCATAGCAATACTTTAGGATCTATCCAAAGTTGAAGTGGCAACAAATTTATGAGATATGCAAAGTTGGTATCACCTTTAAGAAAAAGGATTTTTCACTTGGGGAGGAAGAGACTTTTACACAGTAGTCCTTTAAGCCAGGCATAAATTATTTCAGGTTCCTGCTTGGACAGCCTGTGCTAATTTGAATAAAGCCTGTCAGCTCCAGTGGTCTCAGCTGCAAAAAGGCTTTGGAGGCTGGGCACAGTAACTCACCCCTGTTATCCTAGCACTCTGGGAGGCTGAGGTAGGAGGATCCCTTTGAGATGGGGAATCTGGAGGTCCTGTCTAGCCTGAGCAAGAGTGAGACGCCATCTCTACTAAAAATAGAAAAATTAGCCAGGTATGGTAAAGTGCCTATAGTCCCACACCTGCTTGTGAGGCTGAGGCAGAAGGATCACTTTAACCCAGGAGTTTGCAGTTGTTGTGAGCTAGGCTGACGTCATGGCACTCTATCCTGGGCAACAAAGTGAGATTCTGTCTCCAAACAAGACATCCTAGCACTTTGGGAAGCTCAGATGGGTGGATTGCTTTAGCCCAGAAGTTAAGAGACCAAAATGAGCAAGAAGAACAACCATCTCTACTAAAAATAGAAAAACTAGCCAGGTATTGTGGCAGGCACTAATGGTCCCAGCTACGCTGGAGGCTGAGACAAGAGGATCCCTTGATTCTATGATTGCAGGGCACTTTACCCAGAGAGACACAGTGAGACTATGTCACAAAAAACAACAATAAAAAAAAAACAAATTCTAGCCAGTCATTGTGGCAGGCGCCTGTGATCCCAGCTACTGGGGAGGGCTGAGGCAAGAGAATCGCCTAAGCCCAGGAGCTGGAGGTTGCTGTGAGCTGTGATGGCACAGCACTCTACCAAGAGCAATAAAGTGACACTCTGTCTCTACAAAAAAAAAAAAAAAAAAAATTCAAGAGGCACAAGTGCCAAAATGAAATCATTGTGTGTTTGGCATTCTTTTCATACTGATTCACTGAAGCCTGGTATATATTTTAAACTCACAAAACATCTCGATTTGGACAGGCCACATTTCATATGCACAATAGCCCTATACGGCCAATGGCTAACATACTGGGCAATAACATACTTAAAACAAATAACCAGCATAATATAAACCAAAGGCAGGATGACTTCTATTCTCTGCAGGCTCAAATAAAATCAGTCATAAGCTGCACTTTAAAAAAACTGCTAAATGGTACCTTCAAGTTGACATTAGTGTTTTTATAAAAATCAAAATAATGCATGCAGCACGTGGTTAAAAATCAAACTGTACAGATGAGTTTACAATAAAGAGGTGGAGTCTCACACTCCACCACTTTACCCTTCCAAATATGGATTGCCCAAGGCAAATGCTTGAAGTTCTCTGTTCAAGATTATCAGCTCTGTAGGTGCCCATAGCTCAGTGGGTAGGGCGCTGGCCACATACACCCAGGCTGGTGGGTTGGAACCCTAACAGGAACAGCTAAACAACAATGACAACTGCAACAACAACAAAAACATAGCTTGGCCTTGTGGCAGTCACCTGTAGTCCCAGCTACTTGGGAAGCTGAGGCAAGAGAATCACTTAAGCCCAAAAGTTTGAGGTTGCTGTAAGCTGTGATATCACAGCACTCTACTGAGGACAACAAAGTGAGATTCCATCTCAAAAAAAAGACTATCAGCTCTACTACTAATAAAATGAATGTTCTACACAGTGTGATACGTATATGCTAATACCTATAATGTTGACTATAACAGCAGCTACTGTGTGTTTATTGCACACTTCCTAAATGCAAGACATTGCCAAGTCCTTTATATTACTGCATTTAATTTGCACAACAATGTTATTATCATCTTGTTCTTACTACAATATTACATTACTACCACATCGTGATGAGTACATTAAATCTTTGAGAAGTAATTTGCCAAAAGTCACACAGGTGTCTTCTAGTTAACAATTTTTAGGACTTACTAGGGTTCTGACACCATTCTAAGCAATAAGGACAATCACTCACTTAATTCTCAAAACAATGAGTTAAGTATTACCATTATCTCCACTTAGTAGAAGAGTAAACTGAGGCACAAAGAGGTTACGAAAACTTGTCCAGTGTCATCTAGTCAGTAATAATTTCTTCCCAGGCAATCTGGCTCTAGACTCTTAAGCACTGAGCTATACAGAGCACAGAAGTCACAGATTTAGGACCCAGGCAGGCTGACTCTAGGAACCAAGTTGTCCATTATTCTGTTCTCCTGCCTAGCACTTAGCTCAACTGACATTTAGATGAGAAGGACACAGATATTATTCTCATCCTGCACATGGAAAGGAAGGAAAGAAGGGGAAAGCAGTGAACAAGTGGCAAGTACAAATACTACTTCCATTCTTCAAACAACTGATACTCACTTATCCTACCATCTGACTTCCCTAACTCAGGGTCTCTCTACATCTAAAGCAATTTGCAAATCCTTTAAAAATAGCAACACACTAGATAGAATGCAGTCTGCCATATGTGGACACGCACATCTGCAAGCTTGTCATTAGAGGAGAGTTTGCCAATCCCAGGCCCTGACACAGAGGAGACCCTAACATTGACTTAATGAGCAACTGTCACCACACACAGGATCACTGCACACCCACCCAGAATTACACAATTACCTGTTTAATGATAATCGTGCCCACTGCCTTGTGACCACAAGGGCAGAGGCCATCCATGTTGTTCCCCCCACCTCCTAGCCCAGTGTCAAATCCTTAAAGACCCAGCAGGATAGAAGCTTATAAAAAGAAAAACGTTCATGGGTGGTGTCTATAGCTCGAGCATCTAAGGCGCTAGCCACTTATACCAGAGCTGGTGGGTGCCAATCTGATCCAGGCCTGTCAAACAATGACAATGACAACCAAAAAAAAATAGCTGGGCATTGTGGTGGGCACCTGTAGTCCCAGCTACTCAGGAGGCTGAGGCAAGAGAATTGCGTAAGCCCAGGAGTTTGATGTTGCTGTGAGCTGTGACACCACAGCACTCTACCCAGGGGGATAACTTGAGCCTCTGTCTTTAAAAAAAAAAAAAAGTTCAATGCTTACCTCAATAACACATATTTGGGGCTCTTCCTTATTACCCTCCACAGGCACCTTGGCTTGATTCATAATCCACTCCTGGATCGCATCAGTAACGTGAGGGACAACTGCAGAAAGAAGTAGTAACACAAATTATTTCACGCTCAGGAAAAAGGAAATGTACTCAAAACCTCCCGAACATCCAGAAAGTCACTTGGCAAATTAAACAACCTACAGTCCTCATGCTATTATGACCTTCCCTCACTGAAACTGGTATGTACTGATGCAATTTATGTTTAGGGTTAGTCATTTAAATGTTAGCCTATTGTCCTTGAAACCAACCGATCACAGAGAAAAAGAAACAGAAAGCAGAAGCCCCACCTTCAATGACACCAGAAAAGACCTATAGAGCTGGCCTGGCGCCTGTAGCTCAGGCGACTAGGTTGATAGCCAAATACACCAGAGCTGGCGGGTTCGAATCCAGCCTGGGCCTACCAAACAAACAATGACAACTGCAACAACAACAACCAAAAAATAAGCTGGGCGTTGTGGAGGATGCCTGTAGTCCCAGCTACTTGGGAGGCTGAGGCAAGAGAATGGCTTAAGCCCAAGAGTTTGAGGTTGCTGTGAGCTGTAACTCCACAGCACTCTACCCAGGGCAACAGACTGAGACTCTGTCTCAGGGAAAAAAAAAAAAAGACCTATAGTGCCAGGTAACAACTATGAAGGAAGGTTGCCAGCAAGGAGAATGTTAGACTCCATGGGGAGTAAGGACCCAGAGTAGCCACTGGGGTGACCCCACTGAGCCCATCATATCCAGAGTAACACCTCATGGAGAGGAGCACAGATGAGGCCTGCATGCTGACCAGAGACCCGCAGCAGGTGGTGACCAGATCCCTGGCTGCTAAAGTGAACTGAAAAGGCCAAAAGAGCACACTTCTGCACAAATGGGAGACCCACGAGTGCCTCTGGTGGAGAACAGGCAGGCTCACAAGTGCTGATCTCTGCTGAAGAAACAAAAAGAAGACATGCCTTAGGGCCTGCAGGCCTCTTAACCTGATGGGTGAAGTAGAAACAGTGGCCTCTGGGAAGCTGCTCTCCCTTAAGGTAGGAGAAAGTCATCTCCGATTGGTGAACTTGGAACTATCCATGGCCCATGCCCAACCAGTCCCTACTTGAGAGGGGACTGATGGGCTCTGCCTCCATATGGGCAGCTTAGGGATCCTTACCCTCTCCCCATCACTGGGATGTGAAAGGTGTGAGGTACCACTCTCCTTCAGGTGCATCTTCCTAAGATTTAGGCGTGGCAGGAAGGCTATTAGAAAGCACAACTGCAGCTGAGATCTACACACACTGTCCAGTTTCATTCAGCAGTAGCATAGCTGATGTTCTGATGGTCATCTGTCTGAATCCTATGTCTACTTCTTAGCTGGTTACAACATGAAAGCGGTTTAAAGGGAAGGAGGAATTATCATCATTATCCTACCATACAGGTATGTATAAACACAAAACTTCAGAGGTGTGGGGAGCAGTGTCGTAAGACAAAAGACCATTTGGCGGCACCTGTGCCTCAAAGGAGTAGGGCGCCGGCCCCATATACTGGAGGTGGCAGGTTCAAACCCAGCCTCGTCCAAAAAAACACAATAAATAAATAAAGACAAAAGACAATCATACCACCTGAGGAAAAGAGTCAAGAATCACCTGACCATGCTGCCTGGTGCTCCAGTCCCTCCCTAACACTGAACTTCTCCAAAGGTAAGTAATCATCGTCTATGCAAAGCTACTTTTAAAAAGGGAGAAAAAAACACACTAAATCAAAGATTAAAAACAAATCTGCACTCCAATTAGGTAAATGTGGAGAATAAATATAGCTCTAGGCTGGACATGGTGGCTGATACCTGTAATCCTAGTACTCTGGAAAGTGGAAGCGGGTAGATGACTTGAGGCCAGGAGTTTAAGACCAGCCTGAGCAAGAATGAGACAAGACCTTATCTCTCTTTTTTTTTTTTTTTTTTTTTTTTTTTGCATTTTTTGGCCAGGGCCAGGTTTGAATCTACCACCTCCGGTATATGGGGCTGGCGCCCTACTCCTTGAGCCACAGGCACCGCCCAGACCCCATCTCTTATTAAAAACAGAAAAACTAGCCTGGCTGCGCGGTGGATATCTATAGTCCTAGCTGCTTAGGAGGCTGAGAAAAGAAGATTGCTTCAACCCAAGAATTTGAGGTTGCTGTGAGCTATGACGCCATGGAACTCTAACCAGAGTGACATTAAATAAATAGACAGATCAATAGATAGATAAATGTCTCTCCATAGATTTTCCATACCAAAGGTAAAAGAGAGAGACTAAGAAGGACAATGACATGAATAAAAAAAATGAAAGAACATAATCAGGAGGAGAATAATGAACTTCACTTTTTTGAGGAAAATTAACAGAAAAAAAATGAAAGAAATTAAAAAGGATTAGAACTTGTAGAACACAGGAACCATAACATTTTCCCTCCTATTGTTGAACAATATGCTGTCACTCAGCATAGATCACGTCTAGGGAATATAATACCTTGCACTGTATTCCCCAAGAAATCACCACGCCTCTCTTTATTGATCACATGCTGATATATCTTCCCAGTGGTGATGTTGTTGTCTTTATAAAGGTTAATATCCAAAAATCTTTCATAATTTCCAAGGTCTAAGTCAACTTCTCCACCATCATTTAAGACGAACACTTCACCTAGGAGAAAAGGCAATATAAAAATTAAAAATTTGCTCCCAATATTTTATTTTATAAAGATGGACACATTTTTATTAAGTTGTTAGTAAAGGATGAGTTTATAAGCCATATTCTATCACTACCTCATTATTTTGATGGGGAAACTTAACAATTCAATTCTATCCATGAAAAAGCATCAGAAAAATTCCCATATCCTGTTTATTATTTAATCCTATCAAAATTCTGTCTTTAAGATTTTTTACCAAAATCATCATATGGCACCCACATGAAAAAAAAATGATTTTAGGCTCAGCACCTGTAGCTCAAGCAGCTAGGGCACCAGCCACATACACCAGAGCTGGTGAGTTTGAATATAGCCAGGGCCCACCAAACAACAACGACAACTATAACCAAAAAAAAAAAAAAAAAAAGCCAGGTGTTGTGGCGGGCACCTATAGCCCTAGGTACTTGGGAGGCTGAGCCAAGAGAATCCCTTCAGCCCAAGAATTGAAGTTGTTGTGAGCTGTGATGCCACAGCACTCTACCCAGGGCAACAGCTTGATACTCTGTCTCAAAAAAAAACGGCAGTGCCTGTGGCTCAGTGAGTAGGACGCCAGCCCCATATACCAAGGGTGGTGCATTCAAACCTGGCCCCAGCCAAATTGCAACAAAAAATAGCCAGGCATTGTGGCGGGCATCTATAGTCCCCAGCTACTCTGGAGACTGAGGCAGAAGAATTGCCTAAGCTTAAGAGTTGGGAGTTTGCTGTGAGCTGTGACACTACAGCACTCTACAGAGGGTGACAAAGTGAGACTCTGTCTCTAAAAAAATAATATTAATAAAATTAAAAAGATTTTAAAAACAATTTTAACAATGAAGAATATTTGGCTTCAAAGTATCAGTATCCTGGATGTGGTATGAGAAAGTTTTACCTGCTCAATGCAGTGGCTCACGCGTGTAATCCTATCAATCTGGGAGGCTGAGACAGGTGGATTGCTTCAGCTCAGAGCCCCCGTCTCTAAAAATAGCCAGGCACCATGCCTGGCTCTATAGTCCCAGCTACTTGGGAGGCTGAGGCAAGAGAATCGCTTAAGCCCAAGAGTTTGAGTTTGCTGTGAGCTGTGACGCCATGGAACTCTACCAAGGGTGACATAGTGAGACTGTCTCAAAATAAATAAATAAATAAAAATAAAGACAAAAGAGCAAATAGATGGCCAGACCCACTGGCTCACACCTATAATCCTAGCACTGTTGAAGGCCGAGGGAGGAGCATCACTTGAGCTCTGGAGTTTGAGACCAGCCTGAGCAAGAACAAGACCGCATCCATACTAAAAATAGAAAAGTTACTCTAAGAGGCCAAGACAGATGGACTGTTTGAACTCAGGAGTTCAAGACTACCCTGACTACAAGTGAAACCCCACCTCTAAAATAGCCAGGCACTGTGGCAGGCGCCTGTAGTCCCAACTACTCTGGAGACTGAGGCAAGAGTATCACTTAAACCCAAAAGTTTGAGGTTACTATGAGCTATGACACCACAGCACTCTACCGAGGGTTATAAAGTAAGACTGTCTCAAAGAAAAAAAGAAAGAGAAGAAAAATCAGCTAGGCATGCTGGCACTCAGGAACCTCAGGTAGCAGGATCAATTGAGCCCTGGAGTCTGAAGTTGCAGTGAGCTATGAATGTAACACTACACTCTAGCCCAGGACAGCAGAGTAAGACTCTGGCTCAAAAATTAAAAAAATAAATATTCCTGGGAAAGAAACCCTAAAGGTGACATCAAAGGTAGAAACCAGAAAGGAAACAATTGATGGTTTTTTGTTTAACACAAGAAATTCTGTTTAAGGTATCTATTTTTTAGCATCTATACAACCTCTCCTTGTCTCCCAAAACATAATCTACACACAGTAGACAGAAGATGGGTGCATGGAGCTGTAAGAATCCAGGACCTGCCATGAGATGCAGGTCCCACATGTATGAATAAGAGACACAACCACACTCTGAGTCCAAAGCTCACAGCATTTTAGCGTCCAAATTTCATAAAAGTTTTACTTGGAAAAAAACTGTTTTACCAAATATCATACTTCCAACCAAAAAACAGGCTCCATGTAGCTTTCTGCCTTAGGGATTAGTGTGACATTTAGAGGGGATACATTAGTTTTTAAATGGCCACCTAACTGAAAAACCTACCAGTAGATTTCTAAGTGTCTTTACACTGTGAAAGCAAATAATATAACTGTTAAATCTATTTAAAAATTTTAAATGTTCAGGCGACACCTGTAGCTCAAAGGAGTAAGGTGCCAGCCCCATTTGCTGGTTCAAACCCAGCCCTGGCCAAAAACTGCAAAAAAAAAAAAACCTTAAAATTTTCTTTAAAATGGTCCATGTGGTATGCACAACATCACCCACACCTGGTACAAAACTGCCCATATTTAGTTTGAAACGCAAAACAATGTATATGAACACTATTCTTTGAAAAGTACTTTGAAATGCTGGCACTGCATTATAAGGCAAATTTAGACAAGAGTGTTGACAGTATTCAGAGAATTAACAACACAAGCTGAGTATTAAAGTATTCAAACATTCACTTTGATTTTTTTAATACCACTGATGAGGGTAAAAGACCTGTTGCCAAACTAACTTAGGATGCCTTATTTTGAACTGCATCTTGCTATATAAACTCTGAACAAATGTACAACTAGGCTTTAGAATCTGAATTCCCATTTCCTAGGCAGGACCTAATTTTTCTATTGCAATCTGGCTGCTTTGACCTTTGAAACCCTCTTTACGGTTTCTTCTGATGCCTCTGACAGAACTTCCTTTCATTCTGGAATGGCAGGAAGCAGGGGATGAGCCAGGGCTAGGTGCAGTATTAGACTTTTTTAATTACAGTTCCAGAAAAAGCCTCAGATGTTCCCGACAAAGGCAAAACTTTCTTTTGCTCATTTTCTTGTTGTGGTTCCTCTTCCACAATGCTCTCATTGGTGTCACTGCAAGTGGTTTCTTCACAGCGAATACTCCTCAGAACTCCCAGACTGTCATTAAATCCACTGCTCTCACTGGTGTCACTACAAACACTGTTCTCTCTGCCTCTGGACTTCAGAATTGATTTGCCGGGGATGTATTCTCCATTCACAACATCAACAAAGACTCTGTAGATGTCAGCAGGCGTCCTGATCAGGGGTAGCTCCTGGGCAGAGTGGCTGCTGGGGCTATTCTTGCCTTTGCTGTTCTGGAGTTTGCATTTGGCCTCTTCTTTCTTTTAGCTGAATTTTAAAGTGGTATTATGTCCAGTATTTATTCGGACCCTCTTAGGCTGAACAGTATGAGAAAAATATATTGTTGGTATAGAATTCTCTCCGTCTACAGCATCACAATCATTATCACCATCATTATCATCATCATTTTCATTACTGTGATAAGAATTGGAACCATTCACTGAACAGTTCAATTGAGTATTCATTTACCCAAACAGTTCTGAACTTGTACCATCCTTAAGACAATTGCCAGGAGTAATGAAGTCTGGTACTTGGGACATCACATTCACATTTGTGTTTTGATCCTCCTTTACCTCTTCAGAAGATGTAGTATACTCTCCATCTGCAATCACAGTGTCAGGTTTACTATCAAATTCACCCAGCAATTCTTCCTGTCTCTCTAGTTCTTCAACTGGAGCCCACAGTTCCTTATCAGCAAGCAAATCTTTGGATTTTCAATCTTGCAACATCTGCTTCAAAAATATCTGAAGTTTTTGGTTTGAAATGAGGTTTATGAGCAATTAGGTGTTTTGCTTTAAATTCAAAGTCATTTTTAATTTCTTCTCTTATGTCAACAATATCTGGTGTCACTACAAATGAGTGCTGCATCACTCATTTTCTGCAAATCTGTGACTTCAACTCGAGATTCAAAATTTTTCAACACTTTTTAAAAATATCAATTGTTAACTCAGTGCCTGTAATTCAAGCGGCTAAGGCGCCAGCCACATACACCTGAGCTGGTGGGTTCGAATCCAGCTCAAGCCTGCTCAACAACAATGACAACTACAACCAAAAAATAGCAGGGTGTTGTAGCAGGCGCCTACTTGGGAGACTGAAGCAAGAGAATCACTTAAGCCCAGGAGTTGGAGGTTGCTGTGAGCTGTGATGTAGCAGCACTCTACCCAGGGCAAGAGCTTGAGGCTCTGTCCCAAAAAAAAAAATCTATTGTTTTTCTTTTTCTTTTTTTTTTTTTTTAATTTTTTTTTTTTTATTAAATCATAGCTGTGTACATTGATATGATCATGGGGCATCATATACTACCTTCATAAACCATTTGACACATTTTCATCCCAATATTCAACATTCCTGGCATTTTCCCAGTCACCGTGGCATGACATTTACATTTCACATTTGCTGAGTTTCACC
>CAUYPK010163141.1:0-22077 GCA_963574355.1 Loris lydekkerianus | reverse complement strand
GAGAATACTTAGAGACCTAAAAATAGACCTGCCATTCGATCCTATAATTCCTCTACTAGGTTTATACCCAGAAGACCAAAAGTCACAATATAACAAAGACATCTGTACCAGAATGTTTATTGGAGCCCAATTCATAATTGCTAAGTCATGGAAGAAGCCCGAGTGCCCATCGACCCATGAATGGACTAGCAAATTGTGGTACATGTATACCATGGAATATTATGCAGCCTTAAAGAAAGATGGAGACTTTATCTCTTTCATGTTTACATGGTTGGAGCTGGAACATATTTTTCTTAGCAAAGTATCTCAGGAATGGAACAAAAATTATCCAATTTACTCAGCTCTACTATGAAGCTAAATTATAGCTTTCACATGAAGGCTATAACCCAACTATAGCACAAGACTATGAAGAGAGGGCCAAGGAAGGGGACGAGAGGGGGGAGTTTTTGGGGAAGGGAAGGTAATTGGTGGGGCCACATCTATGGTGCAGCTTAGAATGGGTACAGGCAAAACTTACTAAATGCAGAATATAAATGTCTGCATACAATAACTAAGAAAATGCTATAAAGGCTATGTTGAACAGTTTGATGAGAATATTTCAGATCGTGTATGAAGCCCACACATTGTACCCCTTGATTGCACTAATGTACACAGCTATGATTTAACAATAAAAATAAATAAATTTAAAAAAACAAACCAACAAAAAAACCCCCAAACAAATATTCTGGACCAGATGCTTTCATGGCCTAATTTTACTAGACTTATAAAGAGGAACTGGTACATGTACTGCAGAAATTATTTTATAACATCAAGGAGAAAGCAATTCTCCCCCAACTTACTCTACAAAGCCAGTATCACCATGATACCAAAGCTAGGAAAGGACACAACAAAAAAGGAAACAACAGACAAATATTCCTTATGAATGCAGGTACAAAAATTCTCAGTAAAATCGTAGCAAACCAAATTGAGAAGTACATCAAAAGAATCATCCACCTCCCAGAAACCAGTTCTGACCTCTTTGGGTCTCCTTCCTAGTAGCCTGGCAGTGTGAATGAGACTGATGGCAAATTATTATGAAATGATTATGATAATAGTGAAATAATAGACAAACAGAAAGAGATAGTTTTAGGGGATTAGAGATAGTTTTAGGGGATTAGGGAAGTGGCACACCCTTCTTCATGAGGCTTCCAGTATGCCACCCTGAGTATCAGGCTAGCTCTGTATTTATTTCATACATCAGTGTCACAGTCATAAGCAATCCTATCATGGTTCTCGCTTCACATGCATTTCTATTAACTAGACTAATTCTACAACTAGTTATGTTAATTGTATGGATTTCCTTGCCACTTTTTATTGTTTTAAGGTATTTATGATCTTAACACAAACAGGGTCTTTACAAGGTAAACAATTAGGACCCTGACTCAAGCAAAAAATTCCTCGCTACTCACAGTCACACATCATGGATATGATGTTTTGATACTCTGACAACCTTGTGTCCAGACAGATAGACTCCCCTGGCCAAACTAAGGTGACAGAAGAAAAGGGATATTTCATCTCCTTATCTGGTCTGGAGCAAGTCTTCCTGTGTGAACAAGTTTTAAAGATTCCACATTGTTAACTCCCCCAAAAGCACTCTCCTGGAGCACACAGCCCTGCCCTGGCAGAGACAGACCACAAGGTCTGCAGTCTGCGGCTGGCTGCACTGCAGCTGTAGGGGGAGGGGAGATATTAAACATGCCAGGCTTCAGAATATTAAACTGACAAAGTCTCCCGTTTTGTGCTCAAATTCAAGAAATCTCTTCTGAGCCAATATCTCCTATTACTGTCCTCCGTTTGTCTACACTCTCCAATCCTATTTCTAATTTAATTTCTAATCTACTAACAATAATTGAATATTGGTTTTAAGCTTATAAAATCATTATTACTAGTAATGCAAGCACATCAAGATATGACTTCTAAGTATTTCCACATGCACTCTTCAATCCACCACAACTAGTAGACTTCATCCCAGGGAAGCAAAAATTGTTCAACATATGCCAATCTATAAATGTGATTCACCACTTAAACAGAAGCAAAAGCAAAGACCATATGATCATCTCAATAGATGCAGAGAACATATTTGAAAGTTCTAAACCCTTTTATGGTAAGAACGCGTAACAAAACAGGCATAGTTGAAACATACCTCAAAACTATAATAAGCCATATTTAAAAAATGGCTCGGCATGTAGCTCATTGGTTAGGGTGCTGGCCACATACACTGGTGCTGGCAGGTTCCAACTCAGCCCAGGCCTGCTAAATAACAATAACAACTACAACAAAAAGATAGCTGGGCATTATGGTGGGCACCTCTAGTCCCAGCTACTTGGGAGGGTGAGGCAAGAGAATCACTTAAGCCCAAGAGTTTTAGGTTGCTGTGGGCTGTGACATCACAGCACTCCACCGAGGGCAACATAGTGAGACTCTGTCTCAAAACAAAACAAAACAAAACAAACAAAAAACCACAGCCAACATCATACTGAATGGGGAAAAACTGAAAGCATTCATACTTAGATATAGAACTAAACAAGTTTGTCCACTGTCACCACTTCTATTCAACATAGTGCTGGAAGTCCTCCCCAGAGCAATCAAACAGGAGAATGAAATCAAGGGTATCCACAGGTGGACAAAATAGGTTAAACTATCGCTCTTTCTGACAATATGATCTTATATCTAAAAATTCCGAACATTCTGCCAAGAGACTCCTAGAATTTATCAATAAATTCACCAGAGTCTCACATTAAAAACTCAATATTCACCAATCAATAGCATTCCTAAACACAAAGTCAAGTCAAGCAGAAAATTAAATTAAAGCTGCAATACTTTTCACGATAACAACAAAGAAAATAAAGTATTCCAAAGTATCTAGGAATATATTTAACTAAAAGAGGTAAAGAACCTCTACAGGGAGAACTACAAGTCACGGAGGAAGGAAATAGCAGAGAATGTAAACGACTGGTAAAATACATCATCCTCAAGGATTACCAGCGTTAAGATGGTCAAAATGTATATACTACCCAAAATGTATATACTACTACAGATTTAATACAAAAGCCATTCAAATACCAATGTCATTTTTTTGCCTGTCTATAAAAAATAATTATAAACAAAGTATGGAACCAGAAAGAGCCCCAATATCCAAAGCAACCTTAGCAAAAAAGACAAATCGGGAGGAATCACTTACCAGCACATAGCTGTGCTACAAGGCTATGATAACCCATACAGCATTATACTGGCACAAGAACAGAGACAGAGACCAATGGATCAAAACAGAAAACTCAGATATATTAATAAAACTATCCTCATATTGCCCTCTGATCTTTGACAAAGCAGACAATAACATACACAGGGGAAAGAATTCTATTCAATAAATGGTGCTGGGAAAATTTGATGACCTCATGTAGAAGATTAAAAGATTATCCCCACATCTTACTATTCACAAAATTAATTCATGATGGAAAACAGACTTAGACCTGAGACATGAAACTATTTGAATTCTAGAAGAAAATGCTGGAAAAATCTTATAGACATTAGTCTAGGCAAATAATTTATGAAGGAGATCCCAAAGGCAATCACAACAACAGTAAAATTTAACAAATCAGACCTGATTAAATTAAAAAGCTTTTGCACAGCTAAGGAAACAATCAGTAGAATGGATAGACAACCTACAGAATGTGAGAAAATATTTGCATGCTATAATGTCTGACAGAGGGCTGATGAGCAGAATTTACAAAGAACTCAAGCTAATCAGCCAGAAAAAAAAATCAAACAACAACATAAAATGTGAGCAAAAGACATGAACAGAAGATTTTCAAAAAAAGATAAACTAGGCTGGGCATGGTGACTCATGCCTGTAATACAAGCAGTCTGGGAGGCAGAGTTGGGTGAATTGCTTCAGCTCAGCCATTTGAGAACACCCTGAGCAAGAGCTAGACTCCACCTCTACTAAAAATAGAAACACTTGTTGGGCACTGTGGCAGGTTCCCATAGTTCTAGCTACCTGGAGGCTGAGGAAAGAAGATTGCTTGAGCCCAAAAGTTTGAGGTTGCTGTGAGCTTGCATGCTATGGTATTCTACCTAGGGCCAAGAGTGAGACCATCTCAAAAAAGAAAAAAAGGAAAGCCAGTAAGCATGTGAAAAAATTTTCAACATCTCCAATCATCAGGGAAACGCAAATCAAAACCACAATGAAGTATCATCTGCCTAGTGAGCATAGCTTTCATCAAAAGTTCCAAAACAACAGATGCTGGTGTCAATGCAGAGAGAAATGAACTCTTATATGTTGTTGGTGGGACTACAAACTAGTACAACCTCTATGGAAAGTCATATGGAGGGACCCCAGATACCTAAAAGCAGACCTGCCATTTGATCCAGCAATCCCAGTATTGGGTATTTACCCAAAGGGGAGAAAAAGTTATTTTATTAAAAACACACACACACTTAAATATTTATTGCAGCACAATTCACAATTGCAAAGATGTGGAATCAACCCAAATGCCCATAAATCTATATAAGTAGATTAATAAATTGTGGTATACCATAGAGTACTACTCAGCCATTAAAAAAATGGTGAACTGATACCTTTTATCTCCACTGGGTGGAACTGGACACCATCTTTTAAGTGAGATATCAGAAGAAGGGAAAAGCAAACAACACATATACTCAATATTAAACTAGAACTAATTGGTCAGCACCCATGTGCATGTTTGGTAGTAAAACTCAATGGCAAGCAAGCAGGTGGGAGAGGGCAGAAGAAGATAGGTGAATTCATACTTAATGGGTGCAATGCACACTGTCCAGGTAATAGACATAACTTTAACTCAGAGTGCACAAAAGCAGTTCATGTAACCAAAACATATGTAACTCTGTAATATTCTGAAAATAAAAAGGAATTATTAATACCATAAATTTTAAAATCGACTATCACTACTACCCCTTGACATGAAAATAATAAATATATGAACAATTCTATGCCCACATTTGATAACCTAGATGAAACAGATCAATTTCTTGAAAGACACAATGTACTAAACCTCACACAAAAGAAAATAATCTGACTAGGTCCTTACCTATTCAAGAAATGGATTCAATGATCAATAACCTTCCAAAAGAAAAAGCATCAGACCCAGATGGGTTCACTGGCAAATTACATCAAATTTTTAAAAAAGAAATTTTGCAATTCTCTATGATTGGTTCCAGAAAATAGAACCAGAGGGAATATTTCCTAACTCATTTTGAGGCCCCTCTCTAATACCAAAGCAGACAAAGACATTACAAAAAAGGAAAACTACAGACCAATATTTCTTATGAACATAGATGCAAACATTCTCAACAAAATATTAGTAAATTAAACCCAATATGTATAAAAATAATACATCATGATCACATGAGATTTTAAACTTTTATTATGTATATTTAATTTATAAAACATCTTGTGCATGTTTTGTTAGATTTATACCAAAGGTGGTATAAATCCATTTTACAAGATGAAAACTTTACAGCTTTTGTATTAACCTGGATGGAAGTGGAGCACATTATTCTTAGTAAAGCATCACAAGAATGGAGAAACATCAGGCGATTGCACTAATGTACACAGCTATGATTTAACAATAAAAAAGAAAAAAAAAAGAATGGAGAAACATGAATCCTATGTATTCAATTTTGATATGAGGACAATTAATGACAATGACATGGTGAGGGTGGGGGTGAGGGAAGGGGAGAGCAGAGAGAGGGAAGGAGGGAGGGGGTGGGGGTCTCAGTGTGTGACACACCTTTTAGGTGCAAGACACAATTGTAAGAGGGACTTTACATAACAAATGCAATTGGTATAACCAATTTGTGTAACCCTCAATGAATCCTCAACAAGACAAAACAAACAAAAATTTTACAAGATACACATGCATAGTAAATGGTTATTATAGTGAAACAAATTAGCAAATGAGATTCATTGGAGGTTTGCAAGCCTGGGTCAACATTAAAAAAATAATGTAACCTATCACATCTTCAGGTTAAATAAGAAAAATCATATGATCACATTAATAGGATCAGAGAAAGCATTTGACAAAATCTAGCAACCATTCATAAGAAAAACTCTCAGCAAACTAAAAGAAAGTAGAAATCAACTTGATAAAGAATATCTACAAAAAATCTATAGCAAACATCATTATATTTTGTAGTGAGTAGCTGTATATGTTCCCAGTATGATCAGGAAAAATGCATGGGTTTCTCCTGTCACCACCCCTATTTAACATCATATGGAAATTCTTAGCTAATGCAATAAGAAAAGAAAACACATACAGATTCAAAAGGAAGAAATAAGACTCTCTTTATTCACAGATGACATCAGTATATATGTAGAAATTCTGAAGAATTATCAAAAACCAAAAAATTGGAAAACTGGAAAAAATAAGCATTTATAGCAAAGTTTCAGGATAAAAGGCTAACATATAAAAAAAAACAACAACCCTGCTTTCTTACATACCAGGAATAAATAATTGGAATTTGATATTAATAACAACATTATGTGCATTAGCACCAAAAATTCCCCCCTCCCAAACCACCTTTGGTATAAATCCAACAAAACATGCACTAGTTTTATATAAGGAAAAATACGAACCTCTGAAAAAAGAAATCAAGAAATAGCTAAATAAATAGATGCTCATGGATAGAAAGACTCATTATTCTTATGCTTTAATTCTTATTGACTTAATCTATACATTAAATGTAATCCCAGTAAAATCCTAGTAAGTTATTTTGTGAATATCAACAAAGTGATTCTAAAGATAGTATAAAAAGAACTGAAGGAAGGTGTGGTAACAATGATTCATCAAATAGAAAACATAATGGAAATTACAAAACAGAAACAAAAGGAATTCCTAAGGATGAAAGTACTAGGCCCAAACTGAAAAATTTATTAGAGAGGTGCAGTAAGTAGTTTTTATGTGTCAGAACAAAGAATTGAGTAACCTGAAGATCAACAGAGATTATGCAAACTGAAAAACAGAAAAAAATGAGGAAAACAAAACAAAGCCTCAGATAAATGGCAGACACCATTAAGTGCATCAAATATGCTTATCAAGAGTAACAGAAGAGAGAGGAAGTAGCATTAAAATATTACAAAAAAGCAAAAACTTCCTGTATTTGGTGACAAACATTAATCTAAAAATCCAGCAAACTCAGCTAACTTAAAATAGGATAAATGCAAAACAATTGTTCATACTCAGAGATGTTCATAAGCAAAATATTGAAATATGAGGAGAAAATCATAAAAGCAGCAAGAGAAAAACATTTTACAATATGATAATCAGCAGATTTTTTATCAGACATAATGGAGACCAGCAGGCAATAAGATGGCATATTTAAAGTGCTAAAAGAAAAACTGTCAACCAAGACATTTAATTCCAAGAAAAATATCTTTCGAAGATGAAGGTGAAATAAAGATACCTCCGTATAAACAGAACTTGAGAAAATCTGTAGCTAGCAAATGTGCCTTATAAGAAATATTGAAGGAAGTTTTTTCAATGAAAAAGAAAAACTATAAAGTAATTCAAATCCACGAACAAAGACAAAGAGCACTAATAAAGGTAATTAGTATGTGATAATATATATATTTAAATTATAATTACATATTTCCTTCTCAACTCAGTTTTTAAATTTATGTTATGTATATACATACATATATATACTTTTTAGAAACAGAGTTTACATGTATATATAAAAATACATGTATACACACACAGACACATTTTTTTTTTTTTTTTTAGAGATAGGGTCTGACCTGTCACCCAGGCTACAGCACAGTGGTATTATCATAGCCCACTGCAACCTTAAACTCTTGGGCTCAATCAATCCTTCCACCTTGGACCCCTGAGTAGCTAGGACCACAGTTTCGTACCATCATGCCCAGCTAATTTAGAATTTTTAATATTTTTTTTAGAGACAGGTTCTCACTATATTGCTCAGGCTGCTCTGGAACTCCTGGCCTTGTCTTAGCCTGGGCTTATGGGTGTTAGCCACTGTGCCCAGCCTCTTAACTCATTTTAAAGCAAACGAAACATTTTCTATGCAATGTATTTGTAGGCCTATAACATATAGATATGTAATACCGTATATTAGAAAATCAAAGAACAAAAGAAAGGGTAAAAATATAACTTTGCTGAAGTAAGAAAATGATACCAGATGGTAACTTTAATCCACAGGACCAATGAAGAAAATTAAACAAAGTAAATGAGAATATTAATATTAACATTTTATAAGTAAGTTTTTAGAAATTTCTCATATTATTTAAAACATAAAACATTGCATAAAGCAACAGTTATAACACTACTGTAGGTTTGTGATGTGGATGTGTGTATCTGTAATGTACATAATAATAATAGCACACAAAAGGGGGAATCAAGCTAAAAAGGACAATTTTCATATTTTATTGACATTGATTCAAAGTTAGTATGTATATTGTAAGCCCTGGGGTAACCCATAAGAAAATCACTCAAAAATGTAGTTAGAGATATTAAATGTTACATTTTGGAGATATCAGTTCTTCCAATTCATGACATGGGATGCCTTTCCATTTATGGATAACTTCCACAATTTTCTTTATCCATGTTTTTATAATTTTCTGTTTACAGGGTTTTTACTTCTTTGGTTAAGTTAACTCCTAAGTTTTCTTAATTTCCCCTTTGGATAGTTTGTTGTTGGTGTATAGAAATCCCAGTGAGTTTTGTACCTTGATTTTAAATCTTGTAACTTGACTGAATTCAATTGTTTCTTCTAACAGGTATTTTTTGAGTGTGTGACATTTTTAGAGTTTTATATGTATGTGATCATGTCATTTGCAAACAGATAATTTTCTTCAAAACTTCACACAAAGCTACAGCAATGAAAAGAGTATAGTACTGGCATTGCAAAGACATATAGGCAACTGGAATATAATGGAAATCTGGAAATAAACCTTCACATTTATAGTCAACTGATTTTCCTTATGGTACCAAAAAATTCAATGGTAGAAAAAATAACCTTTTCAGTACATGTACTTGGGTAACTAGTCATCCACATGCAAAAGAATGAAATTAGGTACCATACTGCACACCATATACAAAAATTAATTCAAAATGAAATGAGAGACCTAATGGTATGAACTAAAACTATAAAACTCTCAGATGAAAATATAGACTAAATCTTCAAGACCTGAGATTTGGTAATAGTTTCTTAGCCATGAAACCAAAAGATAAGCAATGAAAGGGAAAAATAGATAAACTGCACTTTATCAAAATTTAAAACTTTCGTGCTTCAAAGTACAACACTGAGAAAGTGAAATGACAACTCAGTTAACAAGAGAAAAATATTGCAGAACAATGTAGAAAGGATGGTAACTAGGTCTCAACTCATCTCTGCAGTGGGGGATTTAATATCTTTTCCACAATGTTCGAAGCATTAAATCTAAATAATCTAACATGATGCTTTGCACATAGAAATTGTTCAAAAGACAGGGTATCCCGAAGGTCACCCATCAAGTTGCCATACATAGGGAAAATGGGAAATTGCAGCTAAATGTACCCTTATTTACAGAATATTTGTTACAAAATTTTACAAAATATGAGTTACAAAATATTCTCTACATGTTGGCCACCTCTTTGTAAAATTATGAATGGTGACTTTATGGGTGGCCTTTGGTAGCTGTACGGTAAGCTACCCTTTTTAGCATTTATTATCATTATGTGTTCATTTTTATATCATTATTGTTTATTGCCTACAGTTTTATTAAGATTTATTTAATCTTATAGTTTATTTCATTGGATATCAGCTATAAAATTATATGTACTATATAAATGATATTCCAGTTTATAGCTGAGCGCAATTTGTTTAACTGATTTCCTTTGCCAACATATAAGCGGATATGAATTTTTCTCAGATATAAATAGTGCACTAATCATTATATTTTCTTTTTGTCTATTTAGCATTATATTTTCTTTTTGTCTATTTAGTGTTACTACATAGAATTAAATCATAAATATCTCATACTTAGATCAAAAAATATAGACATTTTAAAGGATTTCTTTTCCTCAAGAAATTGTACTACATATGTGTTCAACTTTGTAGCTTAACCTAAAGATTCTTCAGTATTGTTTGTTATAATTTGTCCTTATTCCCTATTTGATATGTTTGTAAAAGTATAATATTATTATTTTAGTTTAGATTTCTTTGATCCAAAACAATTTTATATAACTCACCAAGAAGAAGTTAATATACTTTAAATATTTTTTATATTAGAGTGTGTGTCCTTTTCATATTCAAGGAGTTCTTTGAGTTCAACAAATATTTTTCTAGGTGATATTGTAATGCATTTTTTTTTTTTTTTTTTGCTGTCTTGTATGGGTTTTTGTATTACATTTTATTCATAGCTATTAGTGGTAAAATTATGTCAAATCTTAAAAATTCTACAATAGTCATTAATTTTCATAGTTTTACTTGATTTGCTAAGATTTTTATATAGAAAATTGTAACATCAGCCGCAATTTCAATCTTGTTTCCTCCTTCTTATAAATTTATGCCAATTATTTAATTTTTTGCCTCAATAAAATTTTCAAAATCTGCTAGAGAATGTTGAAAATTAGCAAAGCATCCAGAATACCTGGACCTTAATGGAAATGCTAGTTCTGTCTCATCATTGTGATATGTTGTTTTCTAATAAACATTTTTATGAGATTAAGAACATTTTATTATTGGATTTTATAATACTATAACGGAAATTGATGTTGAATTATATGAAATCCAATTTCAACATTGGCCTGTATGGTCCTGTGGCCTTTATACTTTATTAAATTAAAAGGTTGCTTATTATTAGACTGTTACATTGGGAACAAACCTAACTTGGCTTTGAGATGTAATACTTTTGGATTCCACTTTCCATATAGTGTTTAGAATTTTTGCATCAATATTCTTATTTAGACTGGCATATATGGTCCTTTCTCTCTCACCATCTTATTGATACATTTGTCAATTTAAAAAAAAAAAATTAGGTTTAGGCTGTTACACAATTCTTTCCATGGTTGACTCTATAATCTCCATAATTTTCAAATAACTTAAAAAATTAAGGAATTGCCAATTCATTGAAGATGTGAGGAAACTTGTCAATAGTAACTACTGCAAAAAAATTTTGTAGTGTCTTCTCCCTCCATCTAGCTTTCCCCATGAAAAGGTAATGCAACACAAGAATAGAAACACAAGGCCAGAAACAAGAACAAAACTCTAAATGTGGTGTCCCTCCCTAGCTGGACCTTAAGAAAGAGATGATTATCTACTTGCTGGAATACACATACATTTTGCCCTTGAATGGGTGTGATTTGCAAATTTTTTGAGACTTGCTACAATTTAAGAAATCTCCCAGATGAACCACCTCCTAGAAATATTGAAAAAATAAGAAAAAGGTATGTCATGAATGTATAAAGTGTATATAAATACTAGTTTGTCTTATTATTTGCTACCATAAAATGTACACATTCTAATATAAAAAGTTAAAATTATCAAAATGCACACATAGACAGTACATGGTGTCATTTGCAGTTGAGTAAACTGTAAATAAATGTCAAGATGCAGTATTAAATCATAATTGCATAAAATTAACTGTAGTACCTCCTCTTGCTATTGTGGTGAGCACATGTATTGTAAGTATCCACTGAAAACACTGTGTGATGCTAAGGGTCTCCATACTGGCAGTTTGTCTTTCCAGTATATTGTGTATCACAGCAAAAAGTGATCTGTCATGGTCCTCATGTATTTTTCATTGTGTTTAGTTCAATACCATAAACCTTAAATGGCACCCTGGGATCCATACCAAGTGCCATGAGAGACGCTAGACGTGCTCCTAGGAAGCAAAGTCTTTGACATTACAAGAAAAAGTTAAATTGTTTAACGACCATACATACCATTGTGTTTTGTAGCTGTCATTGCTAACAATTTCAAGATAAATGAATTCATCATAAGGACAATTGTGAAAAAGAAAAATTTAAAGCTGTCATTGTAGCCATACCAGGAGGTACAAAACATGGCATTTTTACAAAATTCCTTTTAATCTCATATTGAAAATGCAGCTTTTATGTGGGTGCAAGATTGCCATAAAAATGCATACTTGTAGACTCACATAATGTGATTGAGAAAGTGAAGTCATTATATGACAAAGCAAAAGGAAGGTGAAGGATCTAAAGGTAGAGAATTTAATACCAGCAAAGGATGGTTTAATACTTTTAGAAAGAGGTTTGGCTTTTTAAAAAGTCAAGATAATAGGAGAAGCATCTTGTGCTGACTAAGAGGCAGCAGATGAGTTCTCAGATATAATTTAGAAAATCATTGGAGAGAAGAGATATCTTCCTGAACAAGTTTGTAACGCAGATGAAAACGTCCTATTCTGAAATAAAAAAAAAAAAAAAATGCCACAAAGGACATTTATTAGTAAGGAAGAGAAGCAAGCAGCAGGTTTGAGGCAGGAAGGGAACAGGCTAACTCCGCTATTTTGTGCAAATACAGTCAGGTTGGCCTTTATCTATAAAGCTGCTAACTCAAAAGCTGAAAGGAAAAGATGAACTCCAGCTGCCAGTTTTTTGGTTGTACAATAAGAAGACCCAGACACGAAGAATCCTTTTTCAGGATTGGTTCCATTGGTCTTTTATCCTTGAAGTTGGAAAGTACCTTTCCAGTAAGGGGCTATCTTTTTATGTTCTTTTGAAATTGGACAATACCCCTGGCCACTCAGAACCCCATGAGTTCACCAGTGAAGGTGTTAAAGTGGTCTACCTGCCCCACCAAAACAGCATCTCTCATTCAACCCCTAGATTGGAGGTCATAAGAACCAGGACGACTCTTTACACTTAGTACTCTATGGAAAGGAATATCAATGCTATGGGAGAGAGCCCTAATAGAACATTGTGAAACTCCGGAAAGATTATACCATTGATGATGCCATTGTTGTGGAAAAAGCCATGAAAGCCATCAAGCCCCAAACTAGATATTCTTGTGGAGAAAACAGTATCCAGAGGTGCATGACTTCACAGCATGTGCATCAAAGCCAACCAAGGAGATCATAAAAGACACTACAGATATGACAAAAAAAAAAAAAGGGGGGGGGCATGAAGGGTTTCGAGATATGGCTCTTGAAGAAATTCACTAGCTAATCAGCACCACACAAGAGGAATTCACAGAAGAAGATATGTTGGAAATGAATGCTTCTGAACTAGTACCAGACAATGAAGACATAGAAGAAATAGTGCCAGAAAACAAATAGACATGATTAGACGGTCTGGCAGAAGGGTTCCGATTATTAAAAACTACTTTTGACTCTCTTACGACATGGATCTTTGCATAATATGGGCACTGAAACTAAAGCAAACTGTGGAAAAAAGGATTGGCACTATATACAAACGCTTTTAGAAAAATAATAAAACTGAAGTATCAGACAGAAATTCCAATGCTCTTTCCATACAATTACACCGAGTGTGCTGGCCTCTCCTGCCTCCCCTTCCTCCTCCTCCCCCTGCCACCCTGAGACAGCAAGACAAAACCCTCCTCTTCCGCTTTCCCCTCCTTGGCCTACTTAAAGTGAGATCCATTTCCACTTAGTAAATATATATTCTTTTCCTTATGATTTTCTTAATTACATTTTCTTTTCTTGGATTACTTTTTTTGTTAGAATACAGTGTATAAGACACATAGAACACGCAAAATATGTGTTTATTGACACAATGAGGTGTAAGTATCAGGGAAGTTGAGAAATTGGGTATTTACCTAGTGATGCCCAAGTTGTTGCCTCCTTCTAGACATCATTTTCTCTATCTGTGGGGTACCAGACACTTCCAAGGGTGGCATCAGAATCTGGTAAGACTGTACACCTCGAGGTCAGGAAATATTTCTTACATATGTGCTGGCTTATTTCTCCCTCTCCTTACCACAACACCAAAGACAATGCTTTCTGAGCTGACCTGAAAGCTCAGATGTAGAAAGTATCTTTCTTGGTCTTCCTAAGATCCTGGCAAGGTACTAAAACATTAAATTAAGGTATTGATACTTTTTTCTTTGGAGAGCCCATGGGAGCATTTCAATTTACAATGAAGTTGATTGGTTGTTTCTTACCATTGTCTTTGAAGTTCCCATCCTAAAAAAAATTTACTCAGAACAAGTACTACATGTTAGTAATCTTGCAAAATATACTGAGGATTTCTTTTCTTTTCTTTTTCTGTCCTTTTTTTTTTTTTTTTTTTACTGAGGATTTCATAGGGAAGAGAAGAAATAGTTTATACTGCACTACATAACAAGTAACTCTAAAATCCTCTTATCAAATTTCTCTTTTCCACAAAATCCACTTTGGGCTGCACCACTCATGAGCACCTCATCCTTTTCTCACCTTGCTATTTTCCTATACAGGGACTTTTATGGATGTTATTTTTCTTATTTCTGGATCTTTTCTTGCTCAGAACAAATACTCTCCCAACTCATCACCTTTTTCTTCTGACCAAAACTCATCACATTCATATGCAGAGCAATTAAATTTTTTCTCATCTCCTATAAACCATCGTACCCATCCCCATATCCTCTGCAAGTAAGCTGTTTATATTACAAGGAACTACCTTATACTATAGTGAGGAAAGTTACATTCTATAGATTAAATATAAATGTGTTACCTTGGGAAAACTATGTATATACTTTGTGATTCAGCTTCCTTATATGGAAATAAAAGTAATAACAGTAGCAACATTGTAAGGTTAATATGAGTTAATCATGTAATGCTCTTGGAATAATGCTGACATATAGAAAACACTTGATGGGGTTATCTATTAGTAGTAGTGCAAAACAGGAGAGGATTATTAACAATGAAAGTTCTTTTTAAAAACTTTATTCAAATTAATATGGAGGTACAATTTTTAGGTTACATTGTTCTCACTTCCAGGGTAAAGTTCCATTTGTAGAATAACACTCAGGGGTGTGTTATTCTACACATCTCACAGTGTGCACATTAGGTGAGATCTTGCCTCGTGCCCTCCCTCCTTCTGCCATACATCCTCCCCCTCCTGCTTCCCTATACCCTTGAGCTGGAGTATTTTAGTGTTTTAGTGTTTAGTTGTTCTTGTGAACATATAGTTGTTTATATATTGATTTCATATTAGTATGGAGTACATTGGCTATTTATTTTTCCATTCTTGTGATACTTTACTAAGGAGAATGTATTTCAACCCCATCCAGGTAAATGTAAAAGATGTAAAGTCTCCATCTTTTTAGTGGCTGAATAATATTCCATGGTATACACATACCGCAGTTTGTTGATCTATTCATGGATTGATGGATATTTAGGTTGCTTCCATGACTTGGCAATTATGATTATGAATTGAGCTACAATAATCATTCTAGTGCAAATGTCTTTGTGGTAAAATGATTTTTGTTTTTCTGGATAGATACCTAGTTAATGGGATTGCAGGGTCAAATGGAAGGTCCACTTTTAGATCTTTGATGATTCTCCATACTTCTTTCCAAAAAGGCTATACTAGTTTGCAATCCCACCAGCAGTTTAGAAGTGTTCCCTTTTCTCCACATTCATGCCAGGATCTGGTGTTTTGAGACTTTGTGATGTGGACTAATCTTGCTGGGCTTAGTTGATATGGTAGAGTGGTTTTGATTTTCATTTCTCTGATGATTAAAGACAAAGAACATTTTTTTCATGTGTTTGTTGTCCATTCATCTGTCATCCTCAGAGAGGTTTCTGCTTAAATCACTTTTCCATTTATAGAGAAGGTTGTTTGCACTTTTCTTATTGTTTAATTTGAATTCTTTATGGATTCTAGTTATCAGGTCTTTGTCAGGTTCATAACATGCAAAGGTCTCCCATTTTGAAGGGAGACCTTCAAGGGAGACCTATTTGCTCTGTTTGTGGTACTCTTAGCTGTGCAAAAGCTTTTTAGCTTGATTAAGTCCCAGTTATTTATTTTTGGTGACACTGCAATTGCTAGGAAAAACCCTCCCTCATATGGGTTTTTGCTTGGGCTAATATCTTCAAGTGTTTTCCCCACACTCTCTTCTATAATTTTTATTGTTTCCTGTCTTAAATTTAAACCTTTTATCCAACGAGAATCAATTTTTGTCAATGGTGAGAGGTGTGGGTCCAATTTCAGTCTTCTGCATATGGATAACCAGTTCTCTCAGCACCATTTGTTAAATAAGGATTATTTTCTCCATTGCATGTTTTTGTTAGGCTTATCAAGATTAAATGATGATATGTGGCTGGGTTCATCTCTAGATTCTCTATCCTATTCCATAGATCTGTGTCTCTATTTTTGTGCCAGTACCATGCTTTTTTGATCATTATAGCCTTGTAATATAACCTGAAGTCTGGCAACATAATGCCTCCAGAATTGCTTTTATTTCTAAGAACTGTATTTGCTATTTGAGTTTTTTTCTGGTTCCATATGAATCGAAGTACTATTTTTTTCAAGATCTTTAAATATGACATTTGTGCTTTGATGGGAATTGCATTAAATCTATAGGTTGCTTTGGGTAGTATGGACATTTTAACAATGTTGATTCTTTTCAGCCATGAACATGGTATGTTCTTCCATCTTTTGACATCTTCTGCTATTTTCTGTCTCAAAGTTTCATAATTCTCTTTATAAAGATCTTTCCCTTCTTTTGTTAGATATATTTCCAAATATTTCATTTTCTTTGATGCTATTGTAAAAGGAAAAGAGTCTTTGATTTCATTTTCAGCTTGACAAATTGTTGGCGTATATGAAGGTTACTGTGGGTATCAATTTTGTAACCTGAGACTCTGCTATATTCTTTGATCACTTCTAAGAGCTTTGTAGTTGAGTCCCTGGGGTTTTCCACATATAAGATCACTTCATCTGTGAAGAGGGAAAATTTGTCCTCCTCTGCCCCCATTTGGATTCTTTTGATCTCCTTCTCTTGCCTGGTTGAGATGGCTAGGACTTCCAACCCTATGTTAAATAACAGTGGAAACAGTGGGCATCTTTGTCTGGTTCCAGATTTGAGTGGAAATGCTTTCAGTTTTATCCCATTCAATATGATACAGGCTGTGAATTTGCTGTAGATAGCCTCTACAGCCTCAGCTTAAGCAATGTTCCTTCTAAGCCTATTTTCTTGAGTGTTTTTATCATGAAAGGATGCTGGATAAGGTCAAAAGTCTTTTCTCCATCAGTTAAAAGAATTATATGGTGTTTTTAAAAATTCTATTTATGTGGTGTATTATATTTATAGATTTGCATATGTTGAAACAACTTTGTGTCTCTGGGATAAAACTGACTTGATCATGGTGTATAACCTTTTTAATATGTTGTTGTATTCTGTTTACTAATATCTTATTGAATATTTTTGCATCAATATTCATTAATGATATTGGTCTATAGTTTTTTTTTTTTTGTTTTTTTTTTCATTGTTGTTGTTGTTGTGTTCTTTCCTGGTTTGGGGATCAGGGTGATATTTGCTTCGTAGAATGCATTAGGGAGAATTTCTTCTTTCTCTATATTTTGAAAAAGATTAAGCATTATAGGACCTAGTTCTTCTTTGAAGGTTTGATAGAATTCTGCTGTGAAACCAACTGGTCCAGGGCTTTCCTTTTTTGAGAGATTTTGTAAAATTGATACTATTTCAGTACTTGATATTGGTCTACTCAAGATTTCTAAATCTGTCTGGCTGATTTTTGGAAGGAATTTTGCTTGCAGATATTGATCCATCTCCACATACATTTTCATATTTCTGAAAATAGTGTGTTTTCTAGTAACTGTTGAGAATCTTTTGTATTTCTGTGGCATCTGTTGTTATTTCCCCTTTATGATTTCTGATTGTAGTTATTAGAGATCTTATTTTTCTGTTTTCTGGTTAGTCTAGCCAAGGGTTTATCAATTTTATTAAACTTTTCAAAGAACCGACATTTTGTTTCATTGATCTTCTGAATAATTCTTTTGTTTCAATTTCATTTAATTCTGCTCTAATTTTGGTTATTTTTTTTTTCTTTTGCTTAGTTTGGAATTAGATTCTTCTTCCTTTTCCAGTTACTTGAGATGGCCTATTAGGTTGCTGACTTGCTTTTTTTCTGTTTTCTTGATGAAGGCATCTAATGCTATAAATTTCCCTCTTAGGACTGCCTTTGCAGTATCCCACAGATTTTGATAGTTTGTGTCTTCATTATCATTTTGTTACAGAAATCTAATGATATCCTTTTTCATCTCATCTATGACCCAGCTATCATTCAGCATAAGGTTATTTAGTTTCCATGGTTTTATTTGAGTAAGAAGATTTCTGTTGCTGTTGAGTTCAAATTTTATTCCATGATGGTATGAGAAGATATATGGGGATAATTTATATTCTTTTGAAGTTGTTGAGGTTAGCCTTGTGACCTAAGATATGATCAATTTTGGACGATAATCCATGGGCTGATGAGAAGAATGTATATTTGGTTTTGTTGGGATAAAGTGTTCTATAAATGTCTGTTAAGTCCATTTCTTCTCGGGTCTTGTTTAAGTCCATTATTTATTTGTTTAGTTTCTGCTTGGAGGATCTGTCTAGTCCTGCCAATAGGGTGTTAAAATCTCCAACTATTAGAGTGTGGCAAGATATCATTTTGTTCAGATCAGTTAGGGTTTGTTTTATATATGGTAGAGGATTCAGATAGGGTGCATAGATGTTAACTATTGAAATTGTGTGTTTCCTTTGACCAGTATGTAGTGTCTATCTCTGTCTTTCATTATTTTTGTTAGTTTGAATCCCATTGTATCTGCATACAGGATCACAACCCCAGCTTTTTTTCTGCTTTTCATTTGCCTGGAATACCATTGTCCATCTGGTCACTCTAAGTCTTGTTTTATTTTTTGAGGTGATGTGAGTTTCTTATAGGTAACAGATATCTTGCCTGAGTTTTGTATTCAGTTGGCCAGCCTGCCTCTTTAAAGGAGAGTTCAAACCATTCACATTAATTGAGAGAATTGATAGATGTGTCAGAGTTTTGGCCATGCTGTTTTTCAGAAGTCCAAGGCTTAATTTTATGCCTCACCATTGTCACCTAAATCCCAGCCCCACTCATCCAATTGAGCTCAGAGAGTCCCACCTGGTGGAGGCCAGAGGGCCAAAGTTCAGTCCAAAGACACTTAAACCCCAGCCATGTGCACCAAATAGAGCTCAGAGAGCCCCTGGCAGAGGCCAGAGGTCTAAGGTTCAGTCCAAAGTCACTTAGACACCCACCTGCCCTTCAAAACAAGCTCAGAGAGCCATGCTTGGTGGAGGGCGCAGGTCCAAAGTTCAGTCATAAGTCAAAGTCATTAAAGCAATGGCCCCACCCACCCAATGGAACTCAGAAATTGTCCTGAAGGGCCAAAAAGCAGAGCTGCCTGATAATTCCCGAGGAGCTGGAGATGGGTAGTTCAACCTCTCCCCACCAAAGCTTAAACTGCCATGCTACTGTTCTCATGCTGCAGCTGGGTGGCCAGCACACTTCCTGAGCTTCTCAGTAAGTTCATTAAACACTCTGGACTCTATAGGGGGCATTTGTTCTGGCATCTAGGATAGGGTAAGGGCCATCTGGGTGTTCAGGATTGCAGGAAAAATATTTGGTCTTTTGTGCCAGGAAGAATGGAGCCAAGGCTCAGTGGTGGGGCCTAAATAATGAAGGAGGACTGAGACTTAGCAACTGCTCTCTGATGGGATAAGGTGAGGAGACTTTTAAACATTGTTCTTCTACTTTCTTATTTCTGCCACTTGATTCAGCCTGGGTGATGTGTACCTTGCATAGTCCACTCAGTGCAAAGCTCCTTTTATTCAGCTTCCACCCACTTCAGTCCATTATCTCTTCTTTTGGGCATGAGCCTCTGGCAAAGATTGCTTCTAGTCAGCCAACTTCCCACAATTCCTCAACAATGAAAGTTTTACCAAAATGTCATGCCTAGAATAGTAAGTTTGTAACATTACTCAGCAGCTTATTCATTTGATGACAATAGATTCTATGTGGAAAAATCTCTCTAAATGATCTTGTATGTCTTTCTGCAAATAGCAGAGTTGAGTGGAAACCCTTGCAAACTGGTAGAACTAAATTGGACACTTGGCTTTGTCACTTACACTGTGTAATCATACACAAAATGCAAACTCCCCCTGTGTCTCAGTTATCTCATCTGTAAACTGGAGTTTTGTGGTTATCTGCATCAAGTAGCTTAAGTGAGGTATATGTGGAATTCAATGAAGAGACATGAAAGAAAAGATGGGTAACAAAAGAGCTGTTTATTGTTTAGTACATGAGAAGTAGTCTGCTTACAAACGGTAGTCTGTGCTACAGGCATTGCTTCAACAATTTCCTGGGTTTCCTTTCTGCCTTTTTAAAAAAAATTTTATTAGAAACAAAAACCTAATAAAGGATGAATGAACATAAATACATTCAGAAAAGGAATCAGACAATTGCTACATCAAAATATTAAGCAACAACAATAATAATAATGCAAGGAAAGTAACATTCACATTGTCAAATAAGAGTATGTCTATTATCGAATGCTTTGACTCTGAGATTCAGTATAGAGTCACCAGTTGACTTCTTATTTTTATTCAAGTATCAAAAAATAGACAACCAATATTCATAAATTAAAGTAAAAGATACTTTCAAAAAAGAAAAGATCATGCTAAGTCTTGTAGCCAATAAAAAAAGAAGGAATACATCAAATTCATTCTACTTGATCTGGGTACCCCTGATATTAAAGTTGGAGAAAATATATTATTATAAAGGAGAAATCACAAACACATGTCACTTATAAGTGAGGATACAATATCCTAAACAACATATTAACATGTTGAGTTAAAAATTAATGTTTAAGTAATATACTTTGGTCAAAATTAAAACCAAAAAAATTAATGTTCATCTTGGCTGTTGTTGGCATATAGAAAAGCAACTGACTTGTGGACATTGATTTGCTGTCACTATTTTCTTTTCTTTTCTTGTTCTTTTTCCCCCCTTCTTTTCCTTTCCCTCAGCCCTTCCCTCCTTCTCTGTCTGCTATCCCCTTCCCCCATGCCCCACCATGTCATTAATTGTCATTAATTGTCTTCAAATCAAAATTGAGTACATAGGACTCATACTTCTCCACTCCTGTGATGCTTCACTAAGAATAATGTGTTCCACCTCCATCCAGGTTAATACAAATGCTGAAAAATCTCCATTTTTTTATGGTTGAATAATATTCCATCGTATACATATGCCACAGCTTACCGATCCATTTCTGGGTTGAAGGACATTTAGGTTGTTTCCACATTTTGGCAATTGTAAACTGGGCTGCGATAAACAGCCTAGTATGGGTGTCCTTATAATAAAAGATTTTTTTTCCTTCTGGATAGATGCCCAGTAATGTGATTGCAGGATCAAATGGGAGGTCTAGTTTGAGTTCTTTGAAGTTTCTCCATACTTCCTTCCAAAAAGGTTGTATTAGTTTGCAGTCTCACCAGCAGTGTAAATGTAGTCCTTTTTCACCACAACCATGCAAGCATCTGTAGTTTTGAGATTTTATGATATAGGCCATTCTCGCTGGGGTTAAGTGATATCTCAGGCGATTTTAATCTGCATTTCTCTGATAATTAAGGATGATGAGCATTTTTTCATGTGATTGCTGGCCATTCGTCTGTCTAGAGACTCTTTGGAGAAGATTCTATTCATCTCTCTTCCCCGTTGATGTATGGGGTTGTTGGTTTTTTTCTTGTGAATTAATTGAAGTTCTGTATAGATCCTGGTTATGAAGTGTTTGTCTGATTCAAAATATGCAAATATCCTTTCCCATTGGGTAGGTTGTCTGTTTGCTTTAGTTGTTGTCTCTTTGGCTATACAGAAACTTTTCAATTTAACTAAATCTCATTTGTTTATTATTGCTGTTGTTGCTATTGCCATGGCAGTCTTCCTCATAAAATCTTTCCCCAGGCTGATATCTTCCAGTGTTTTTCCTATTCTTTCTTTGAGGATTTTTATTGTTTCATGCCTTAAATTTAAGTCCTTTATCCATCTTGAATCAATTTTTGTGAGTG
>CAUYPK010163140.1:0-27508 GCA_963574355.1 Loris lydekkerianus | reverse complement strand
CAAACTCTGGGGCTTAATTGATTCTCTTGCCTCAGCCTCCCAACTAGCTGGGACTACAGGCACTGGCCACAATGCCCAGCTATTTGTTGTTGTGGCTGTCACTGTTATTTAGCAGGCCCAGGCCGGGTTCTAACCCACCAGCCCTAGTGCCTGTGGCCAGAACCATAACCACTGAGCTACAGATGCTGAGCCGAGGCTTACTTCTTGTTTAATGTTTAAAACACTTTATCACTGACTGGCTCTGCTCTCACCTCCCCTCCTTTCTTCACTGACAACAGATAAGAATTGGTGCCTATCATAGAGTCCACCAAGTAGTTGATGTCACCTCCAAAGAGAGGCTCCCTTACACACAATAGGACCAGCTTAAAAATGAAGTACTTAGGACAAAACTGGACATCCATCCACGTGCCTACCAGTCACCACCCATGCTATGGAAAAAATGATCCTTAACAGACAGACTAAAATGTCATCAACCATGGGAATTCCTCCAAAGTATGTTCTCATCAGAGGACCAGAACTAAGCCAACTGCAGAATGTCACAGGCACCTCCTAGCCAGTTCCCTCACCACTATCCTTCCTACTTATTTCAGGAATCACTGTCTGACCAAAATTGTCATTTTTGTGAAAGAGTTAGGATTTTAAGAGTCAGTGCTTTTACATAGTTTTTTAGATTTTATTTACAGCACAGACTGAAGAGTTATTCCAACAACATTCTGCGGCAGGAACAGCACTAAGTGGGCCAGAAAGTCCTGGGTTTCCTTATTCTTACTCTATCACTGCTGAGCTAACCAGTATGGTGGAAGAGGCAATAACCATGCTGGAGAAAGAGGGGAAAGAAAGTGGTTAACCAGAATATACACAAGCCTAAAACATAATAGAGACTGCAGAGCAAAGGCAATTGAGCCTAAAGCAGTAACTGTTTAGCAACACCTGGAACAAAGAAGAGAACATGAGGGAATCACAGTCAAGATGTGTTCAAATATATCACTGAAAGTTTGCAGTTACCCCAATGGTTCCTAATAGCTAAGATTCCTAAGTCAGGAGCTGAGCTCTAGATCATTTGAAAGCTGAACCTAAGCTGCAAAAGAGGCCTATAAGTATTATCCCCTCTTGACCTCCAACCAAGATAAAAAATATATAGAATGTATTTTCTACTCTTTAGCAAGTACAGATCTCCTCAATCTATCAATAGTTTTAATTCAACTTTCACTAAAACTGAATTTTGTCAAAAATAGTTTCTACTTTCTCTTTGCAGCATTGTCACTCACTATAAAAAGAAAATTAAATCACAAAGACAGTGAGACTTATTCATAGAAGTCTTAATTCCAAATCTCAAACAATTACATTCAAGTTATTTTTAATTATGCTTTTTTATTTTCCTAATAACATGTATTATGTATTATACACTTAGTGTCTTCTTCGAAAGTTATTATCAGTATTCCTGTTTTTTATTTTTCAGAAAGAGCCTCACTTTGTCACCCTCAGTAGAGTGGCATGGCATCATAGCTCACAGCAACTGAAACTCTTGGGCTCCAGCAATCCTCTTGCCTCAGCCTCCTGGGACTACATGCGCCCACTACCACATGTAGCTAATTTTTCTATTTTTAGGAGAGACCAAGTATTGCTCCTCCTGCTCAGGCTGGTCTTGACCTCCTGAACTCAAGCAATCTACCTGCCTTGGCCTCCCAGAGTACTAGGATTACAGGCATGAGCCATCATGCCTGGCCAGATATTATCAGTATTTTTTAAAAACAGAGAATTTCTCAAATAACAACATAAATAACATGGCTACTCTATCTTACTAAAGCCACCATTTTATGCCTTCTCATGAATAGGATCAGCATCATTGGTATACTAACTATTATTAAGACATGGTGCTCAGGAGGCTGAAGCAAGAGAATCGCTTAAGCCCAAGAGTTTGAGGTTGCTGTGAGCTGTGACACCACGCACTCTACTGAGGATAACATAGTGAGACTCTGTTTCAAAAAAATAATAAAAAGAAGACATGGTGGTATTCCCTCCCAGAACTTGATCGATCATCTTTATAAAGGAAAGATATAATCCACATAACTCTTATCAGGTTGTGAGCCTTTTGTGAAAATACTTCCCAATTAATCCCATTAAAGTAATTATGACCTGAGAAATAAACCAACATAGGCATATCAAAATGTAAAAAAAAAAAAAAAAGTTTTAAGAAGAAAAAGATAATATATAAGACTATATTCTCACCATTACAATAGTGCTTATCAGTACCTTTCCAGGGAATATGACTCCCTAGAAGAGAACATGAGGTACATCTGTAATCCTAGCACTCTGGGAAGGCAACACAGAACCACCTGAGCTTAGGAGTTCCAAACCTGCCTCAGCAAGAGTGAGACCTCATCTCTACTAAAACTGTATTTTGTCAAAAGCAGTTTCTACTTTCTCTTTGCAGCAATGTCACTCATTATAAAAATAAAATTATTTTAAAAAGACAGCAAGACTTGTATTGAAATGTAGCATTCACATTCTTCCATTCTTTGTTCCAGCATCCCAGCTACTAGAAGGACTGAGCCAGGAGGACCACTTAAGCCAGGAGTGTGAGGCTGCTGTGAGCGATGATGACCCCACTGCACTGTAGCCAGAGTGACTCTGCCTCAAAAAACAAACAAAAAAAAAGAACATGTATGACAAGGAGGTTCCGTCATATAAAAGTATCAGTAGGTGAGGCCACTAGGTTGGCTGACTATGTAGGGATGGCATGACAGAGCTATCAAAAGCTAAACAAATTCTAGGTAACCTTTGCACTCATGAAGGATCAGAAAAAAATACAGAGAGGGCAAACATGAAAAACAGTAAGAACTGGCTCTGTACCAGTAGCTCACCGGCTAGGTCGCCAGCCACATACACCAGAGCTGGCGGGTTCAAATCCAGCCTGGGCCTGCCAAACAACAATGACAAGTATAAACAAAAAATAGCCAGGCTCGTGGCAGGTGCTGGTAGTCCCAGCTACTTGGGAGGCTGAGCCAAGAGAATCACTTAAGCCCAGGAGTCGGAGGTTGCTGTGAGCTGTGATGCCACGGTACTCTACCCAGGGTGACAGCTTGAGGCTCTGTCTCAAAAAGAACTGAGCTGGTTAAGAGGGAGTCTAGGAAATACCCATGAATGTGGGCTGCCAGATGAGAGGTTTTTTTTGTTTTTTTTTTTTTAAGAGACAGAGTCTCACTTTATTGCCCTCGGTAGAATGCTGTGGCATCACAGCTCATAGCAACCTCCAACTCCTGGACTTAGGCAATTCTCTTGCCTGAGCCTCCTGAGTAGCTGGGACTACAGGTGCCTACCACAATACCAAGCTATTTTTTTTGTTGCAGTATGGCCAGGGCCGGGTTCAAACCCGCCACCCTTAGTATATGGGGCCGGGGCCCTATCCTCTGAGCCATAGATGCCACCTAAGATGAGAGAACTTCAATGAGACAAGCACTTATACCATGGAAAAGTATGTCTTTAGTGTCATCTATATAAACTGTGGGTAGGAGTGGCGAGGCATAAACAGTGGACCAAAGTAGTAAAACAAGTAATAGCTTTGATCAAAAATTATACCAAAGACCCAGACCAAAAAGAAACTTAGTAGATAAAAATAGCTTGAACTTGTAAGCAAGGTTATGTATAAATTGTGCCTCCTCAACTTAACTGCAAGGTATCTGAGGATAGAAATTAATGATTATGACAATTATAGAGGATTAAGATAAAACAGATTGGACAGGCAAGCAAAACTAGGGTCCAGAAGACATTGTACATTTGAATAGAGCAGCAATTACTAGGAGGCCTTGGGGAAAATCATGTAGAGCTGTGAATTTGTATCAAGCTTCGTAAGTACTAAATCATATTTGGGATTTACTCAACTGTTTATATTCCCAATTTTCACATTGTGCTAAAAAGCTCCCTGTGCTTATCGGGGAGCATAAGAAAGAAGTACCTAATTTAAGATTGAGAATCAGAAAAATGTTTTTCAGGAGTAGTAACCCTATAGTAAGATCTGAAGGACTAGACAAGCACAGTGGCTCACGTCTAGGACTCCAGGAGACCGAGGTGGGAGGATTCCTTAGCTCAGGAGTTAAAGACCTGCCTGAGCAAGAGTGAGACTCTGTCTCTACCAAAAACGGGAAAAAATTAGCTGGGTGTTGTGGCATACACCTTTAGAACCAGCTACTTGGGAAGATGAGGCAGGAGGACGCCTTGAACCCAGGAGTTTGAGAGGTTGCTGTGAGCTAAGTTGATGCCGCAGCACTCTCACCTGGGCAAAAGAGCAAGGCTGTTACCAAAAAAAAAAAAAGGATCATAAAAGGGAAATTGGGAAGGCAAATGAAAAAAATCAGTTAACATGCTCTGACAGATCGTAGTAGGAAAAATTCAAGAATACCGTTAATGAACAAAATAGGGAAGAAGTAATATTCAGAGATACAGAAATTTCCAAAAATGAAAAAATACACTATCCTCAGATTCAGGAAACCCAATACATTTTAACTAGAATTAAGAAAAAAAATAAAAATTATAAATCTATACATAAACACATCTCTGAGGAACTATAAAGTATGAAAGACAAAATAAAACAGGGGGTAGTGCCTGTGGCTCAAAGAAGTAGAGTGCCAGCCCCATATACCAGGGGTGGTGGGTTCAAACCAGGCCTAGCCAAAAACTGTAAAAAAAAAAAAAAAAAAAAGACAAAATAAAACAATTAAAGACAGCTAGGGAAAAGACAAATTAGGCTCAGCGCTTGTAGCTCAAGCAGCTAAGGTGCCAGCCACATGCATCGGAGCTGGCAGGTTCAAATCCAGCCCAGGCCTGCCAAACAACAATGACAACGGGGCAGCGCCTGTGGCTCAACAGAGTAGGGCGCTGGCCCCATATGCCGGAGGTGGTGGGTTCAAACCCAGCCCCGGCCAAAAACTGCCAAAAAAAAAAAAGGCAACAACTACAACCCGAAGGTAGTCAGGCATTGTGGTGGGCGCCTGTAGTCCCAGCTACTTGGAAGGCTGAGGCAAGAGAGTCGCTTAAGCCCACGAGTTTGAGGTTGCTATGAGCTTTGACACCACAGCACTCTACCCAGGGCGACAGTTTGAGACTCTGTCTCAAGAAAAAAAAAAAAAAAAAATTAACAATAATTATACTAAGGGATGACTTCTTAACGGCAATAATGGAAGCTAGAACTCTTTTTTTTTTTTTTTTTTTTTGAGACAGAGTCTCACTATGTCACCCTTGGTAGAGTGCCATGACGTCACAGCTCACAGCAACCTCCAACTCCTGGGCTTAAGAGATTCTCTTGCCCAGCCTCACACGTAGCTGGGACTACAGGTACCCGACACAAAACCTTGCTGTTTTTTTTTTGTTGCAGTTGTCATTGTTTTAGCTGGCCTGGGCTGGGTTCAAACCTGCCAGCCTCAGTGTATGTGACTGGCATCATAACCACTGTGCTAAGGGTGCCGAGCCAACTATCTTTTTTTGTTGTTGTTGTTTGGAAACAAGAGTCTCACTTTGTCACCCTTGGTAGAGTGCCATGGCGCTCACACAGCTCCCAGCCTCCAACTTTTGGACTCAAGCAATCCTCTAGTCTCAGTCTCCCTAGTAGCTGGTACTACAAGCGCCCACCACAACATCTCGCTCTTGCTCAGGCTCATCTCAAATTCATGAGCTAAAGCAATCCACCTGCCTTGGCCTCCCTGAGTGCTAGAATTATAGGCATGAGCCACCGCATCCAGCCTCTTGGAATGCTATCTTTAAAATAGCTGAGAAAGACTCAGCACCCACAGCACAGTGGTTATGGCGCCAGCCATATGCACCGAGGGTGGCAGGTTCAAACCCAGCCCAGGCCAGCTAAACAACTACAACAAAAAAATAGGTGGGTGTTGTGGCGGGCGCCTGTAGTCCCAGCTACTTGGGAAGCTGAGGCAAGAGAATTGCTTAAGCCAAAGAGTTAGAGGTTGCTGTGAGCTGTGATGCCATAGCACTCTACCAAGGGCGACATAGTGAGACTCCGTCTCAAAAAAAAAAAAAAAAAAAAGCTGAGAACTTAAGAACATAAGGCAAAATAAAACATATGCTCTGAACTGCGTATAAGTACTAATAAGCACTTACCCACCCAGATGGTAGTGTCTTAAATACCACTGCCCACTAAACTGACAGACTAAGGCAAAATTGATAAATATCATAGAGGAGGATTTATTACATCTTTCTTGGTAACTAACTGAATAAGCAGAAGAAAAATCAGCAAGAGATCCATAAAATCTAAACACCACAATTAACAGTATTGTGTGCATGAGGGCAAAAATTAGTTTATGCTTACATTTCAGGGTGAAGTAACAAAACTATGAAAGTGTGGCAGTGGGAAAGTATAGAATTAGTGCAGGGGAAGAGAAAAGATAGGCAACATTGTTCAAAATACACATTAGGGAACTAGTTAGTATACAAAATGCAAAGATTAGGTTCATAGAGTAATTGAATGTCAAGGCAACAGACTACAACAGTGATGGAAATAAGAAATTAGGTATAAAGAAAACCAGGTATAAACTATATTTCTATTACTAAAGCAGAAATATAAACTGTCAAATGAGGGCCAAGTGTGGTGACAATATAGTGAGACCGTCTCAAGAATAAAAACTGTCAAATGATAAAAAACACTGTATGCAGCATAATTCCTCTTTACGTGTATTTTTTAAAAGTCTGTGTATGTGTATGAATATGTTTATGTAAACATAAATGTTTGGACTAATACACATCAAATGTAGAGGTGACATTTGGAAGCATTTGGAGAAGAAAAGAAAGCTATATTTTTATTGTTTGCTTTAATCATTTGTTTTATATTTTGATCATTTTATTTACAGTGTCCTTGTATTGCTTTTATAATATAAAAGACATGTAAAATGAAAGATTAAAAAGAGAAAAGACAAAATAATTTCCTAAGAGATACTCTTTTTTTTTTTTCTTTAGAGACAGAGTCTCATTTTGTTGCCCTTGGTAGAGTGCTGTGGCGTCACAGCTCACAGGAACCTCCAGCTTTTGGGCTTAGGCCATTCTCTTGCCTCAGCCTCCAGAGTAGCTGGGCCTACAGGCACCCACCACAACGTCCAGCTATTTTTTTGTTGCAGTTTGGCCAGAGCCAGGTTCAAACCTGCCATCCTCAGTATATGGGGTCAGCACCCTACTCACTGAGCCACAAGCACCTCCTGAGAGAAAATACTCTTGGCCAGTATTTGAGAGACTTCATAAAAGGAAACTTTTGGAAAATAAATTTTCTAATACTCACCAAAACTGAGCAGGTATACTAAAATCATCATCTGGGGGAATTTTACCTTGATAATTTTCCATTTATAAAAGTTAACACATACTTATTACAATTTATTCAACACAAAGATTGTAAGACAAAAATCATTTTACCCATGTCCCATATAATTTCCTTAGGGTAACCAGTATTAACACTTCAACATACAACCTTATATATCATTTTCAATGTTCACATACAGATCTTGATTTTTTTTTGTTTTCATAAAAGGAATTTTATACATATTACTTTCCATATTGCTACTGATCCAACAGAACAATTTAGAAAATGTGAAACGGTTTTGTTTAAGTTTTTATTTTTTGAGACAGTGTCTCAAGTTGTCGCCCTGGTGCCATGGTGTCACAGCTCACAGCAGCCTCCAACTTGAGCTCAAGCGATCCTCTTGCCTCACTTTTTCTATTTTTAGTAGACATGGGGGGGGGTCTCAATTTTGCTCAGGCTGGTCTTGAACTCATGAGCTCAAGCACTCCACCCACCTCGGGCTCCCGAGTGCTAGGATTATAAGCATGAGCCACCACACCTGGCTTGTTTAGGTTTTTAAAGATACTTTTGCTTCTGAGTGAAAACACAAGACGTAAACTTCATTCTAAAACAGTTGGGCTGATAAAAACAATAAAATAGGACTCAGCAACAACCTAGTTTATTGGGTTTTTTTGCTTTTTCTTTGCTTTTTTGCCTTATTTTTACAATACATTTTTCTAAGCTACAAATCTATCAAGTCTGCTTAAATAATCAGTAGTCAAAGTAAAATAAGGCTAAATAACCTATGACGCTACATGCTTCCAGACCAAGCCATGTCAGAAGGCTATATGGGCTACCTCCCCAGTTCTGCAGAGGGCTGAGTCAGATGCTAAACCTCTGGCCTCAACTAGCACTCACAGAAATTAGACAATGACCTATGAAGTCCATATCTCCACCTATATCTCAGGAAATCTTTGTATCTAAGAGATAATAACCAGTTGTCCCATCTAACTTTTACTATATATAGCATGGGCCTTTCACTAGAGCCCAAGAAGAATATCCCACTAAAGGTCTTACTGTACTAAGAAACTATAATAATAAAAAAAATCCCATTTTCCAAAGATTTACTAACTTACTGTTACCTATCTTTTCCCCTAGTTTAAAAAAAAATGTTTTCCTCACGGGAGTGCCATCTATCAGTCAATTAGTTACAGTTTACTATTTCATCCTTGTCTAGAATCTAATCTAAGTTAAAGAAAATATAATGTATAAAAAAGACTATGCCAGCTCGGTGCCATGCCAGCCACGTACACTGAACCTGGCCTGGGCCTGCTACACAACAATGACAACTGCAACAAAAAAATGGCTGGGCATTATGGCAGGCACCTGTAGTCCCAGCTACTTGGGATGCTGAGGCAAGAGAATCACTTAAGCCCAAGAGTTTGAGGTTCCTGTGAGCTGTGACACCACATCACTCTACCAAGGGTGACACAGTGAGACTCTGTCTCAAAAAAAAAAAAAAAAAAAAAAGGGTGGCACCCAGCCCTGGCCAAACTGTAACAAAAAAATAGCCAGGCATTGTGGCAGGCGCCTGTGTTCCCAGCTACTTGGGAGGCTGAGGCAAGAGAATCGCCTAAGCCCAAGAGCTGGAGGTTGCTGTTAGTGAGCTGTGACACCATGGCACTCTACCAAGGGCGACAAAGACAGACTCAGGCTGGTCTTGAACTCATGACTACACCAAGATCCTCTAACAACTATTATCATTACCCACTCTCCTGTACATCCACCAAAATCATGTGTGTTATTTAAACATACACTGTACTTTTGTTTCTATTTTTTTGTTTGTAGTTTTTAAAGAACAGACATGGTCATTCAAGGGCAATAGACTAAATACATTTAGGTTAACAGCAACCTATCTTCTTCAAAATTCCATACGGTTCCAACTATTCTTTTTTTTGTTTTGTTTTGTTTTATATAATGCTAGAAATATTACCTCTTCATTGTTCTAACATAATTAGAAAAAATAAAAATAGGGGCGGCGCCTGTGGCTCAAAGGAGTATGGTGCCGGCCCCATATGCCGGAGGTGTCGTGTTCAAACCCGGTCCCGGCCCCCCACCCAAAAAAAAAAAAAAACTGCTAAAAGAAAAAAGAAAAATAATATAACATGACCTGCACAGACATACATTTGCATTTAATATGACAAGAGTATTACTTTTTCCCAAAACTCAACTCTTAATGCCAATATTCACTCAAAACTTACCTCTAGTTCTTTAATTTTTTCTTCTGCTATTCTCTGTTTCTCTAACAGCTGATTGTGAATTACCTCCTTGGATTGAAGAATAAACCTACAAAACAAAAGAAAGTTGAAAATTAAACCACATGACCACTGTATTAATCAAAATCAATAGCTTTATGACACAAATAATAAACTAAGAAAACTAAAAGTATCTCCCAATTCAGGACAAAATGTACTCTCATGTTAATGTGACAAACTTAGAAAACCATTATGTGTTAAACCTTCCTGTCTGGAAGGAAATGGCTTAAAAGTAGATCTTGCTTTCTTGTTTAAGAGATTCAGGGTGGGTATGGTAGTGCATGCTTGTAGTCCCAGCTATTCAAGAGGCTAAAGTGGGACAATCACTTAAGCCCAGGAGTTCAAGTCCATCCTGGGCAACATAGTGAAGGAAACCTAAGTAGACTCACAGATAAAAGAAAAATGATAATAAAGGAATAAAAATCTAGCACAGGCTAAGAGAAAAGTTAACATACAAACAATAAAAACCCCTATAATTTTGTATTTTTCTGTTAACTGATTCAACTTTTATCTAGACATTTTTCAACAATATTTGTAAAGCAGAGCTCCCCTCCATCTTTTTTTTTTTTTTTTTTTTTTTCTGTAACAGCAGTAACTCATGACCTTTGAAAGTCACAATCAAGTACTGTGTTAGGATCAATGCATTAGTGTTTATATGAGCTGCTCACACAAAAAGCACTGTATAAGCCCTCATATCTTTTATTATTTCCAGAGTGTATAATACCTCTGAAAAGCTCAAAATGTACAAGTGGAAAATTTCGACTTTTTCCATTTTACAGTCAGGCACATTATTTACCACTGATGAGGGTGGAAATATAGGGAAGCTTTAAAAATTAACACTGAATCTGTTTTGTGACTTTTTGTTCATAATTCTTGCTCCAGGCAAGGGAAGAACAAACTTTTATAGCCTTGAGTAAGTGAACTAAAATATTTCTCTTCCATTGGAACCAAAGGGAAAACCTAATTAACCCAAATCTCTTTCAGGATTGTCTAACTAGGCTAAAATAGATTTCAATTAAAGATTACAATTAACTAAGCAAGCTCTTTCTTCTGTTTGCACTAAAGTTAGAGTTCAGCAACGAAGAATTAAACATCTACCAAAAAGCGAAACAAAAAAACATATCCAGATAGCAATATGCAGTTTCCGCTGACAACCCCACAAAAACAGCATTGTCCCTAGGTGGGTTCTTACCAAGAGGTCCTGTTACACATAAAAGACAGTAAAAAAAAAAAAAAAAAAAAAAAAAAAAGACAAAGAAGGGCAAATAGCTATGCCACAGCACCTAGAAGGAAACTGCTCTTTCCTCTCTTCGTCATGAACACACCTTGCCACACATATTAACACAGTATAATGAACTTCTCTTTCATTCCACTAAATATTAGGCTGATAACCTGGCCAGCCCAGATAATTTAACTTAAGATCAGCATCAGTAGTAACTTGATGCTATGTAAAAACCTTACTTACATATTTACTAGAAAGATAGCCCATATTTATACAAAATAAAGATTAATTCTAGGCCTTTTACTATAGAACCCTTTATGTCTAAATGTTTTTGTTTTTTGAGAAAGAGTTTCACTCTATTGCCAAGGCTGGAATGCAGTGGTGTCATCATAGTTCACTGCAACCTCAAACTCTTGGGCTCAAGCAATTCTCAGCCTCCTGAGTAGCTGGGACTTCAGGCTTGCACCACCATGCCTAATTTTTCTATTTTTTGTAGAGAGGGGATCTCACTATGTTGATCAGACTGGTCTTGAATTCCTGGCCTCTAGCAATGCTCCCACCTCAGCCTCTTAAAGTACTGGGGTTACAAACATGAGCCACAGTGCCTTGCATAAAATGTTGCTACTATAGGGTCCAGGAAACAGGTGCTATTCCTGATAAAATTATGGCTTATGGAATATTTTTCTCAGATTAACTCAGGCTAATATCTGAGAAGAGTTGTTGAGAACTGTATTAAGTCTCAGTGATAACCATGTAAAAAGCATTGTAAGATGATGTCTAAGAGATTATGTCATTACATGTACAATTTTACTAAGAAAGTCTTTCAGTCATGGGAAAATTTTCAGAATAAAATATACATTTTTAAATAGCACTGATTCAGCCAATGAGTACCTATATACTTGAGTATAAGCCGAGTTTTTTCGGCACAAAATTTGTGCCAAGTTCCGGTTTTTCGGCACAAATTTTGTGCCGAAAACTCGGCTTATACTCGAGTATATACGGTACTATTCTCAAATAATAGGTCATTAGACATAATCTTTATTAGTCTCTGGGAAAATTTCAAAGCTAAGATTAGAGGTCAAGTCATTACTTATGTGGCCTTTAAAAATAAAGTATCTGAACAGATACTAAATCCCTTGAGCAGAAAATAAAATTACTAGAAAGCAAGAACACTCAACAACAAAAACATGTTTTTCCATGGCCACACATCCCTTGAGGTAGTAGCTATATTGGACAGTGCCAACTTCAAAGGCCTGAGAGACTCCATCAAAGCTGGCCAACCTAAGCCTAAGGACATCTCAGCTATACAAGTTATCAACAAGGATGAATAATAGGTAAACGTAAATGTTTACTTCAATGAGTAGTTACATAGTCAAAATTCAAACAATTCAAACATAAAATTTATGGAAAATTTGGTTTCATCCTCAATTCAAAAAATGGCAAAGATAATGTTGTATAGAGATTGCAAATGGCTCTAAGAAACATACAATTTCTGAAGGAAGTTTTTGGACAATATCTATTGTTTTACAAGGCACTGAAATTGGCTTAAGACTGTTGTAAATTTTATTTAACTATATGAGTTGTCTTTTTTTACATTATTTTCTTAATGCATTTCTTAATTTTTTTTTTTTTTTAATTTGGAGACAGAGTCTATGTCACCCTTGGTAGGGTGCCGTGGCATCACAGCTCACAGCAACCTCCAACTCTTGGACTTAAGTGATTCTCTTGCCTCAGCCTCCCAAGCAGCTGGGACCAAATGCCTAGCTACTTTTTGTTGTTGTTGTTGCAGTTGTCATTGTTGTTTTAGGTGGCCCAGCTGGGTTCTAACCCTCCAGCCTCAGTGTATGTGGCTGGTAACCTACCCACTGAGCTACAGGTGCCGCCCCATTTCGTTTTTTTTTTTTTTTTTTTTGCAGTTTTTGGCTGGGGCTGGGTTTGAACCCACCATCTCCGGCATATGGGACTGGTGCCCTACTCCTTTGAGCTACAGGCGCCACCCTCACATTTCTTAATATTTTTAAAATTTCATGAATGCATGCTCAGTTTATTAAAATCCACAACCATGTAATTATTTTAGAATGCTGATTTGGTGTTTTGTAAATGAAATTGTATGTATTTTCAGAGTATTTTTATATGTACTATAAGATATCATCTCTTCAAAGAGAAACCTATAAAACCTTAAAAATAAATAAAAAGGCCACAAAACTATCAGATACTATTTTTTCTTTTTGAGACAGAGTCTCACTTTGTTCACCCTTGGTAGAGTACCATGGTGTCACCATTCACGGCAACCTCAGCCTCCCAAGTAGCTGAGACTATAGGCACCCCCCTCAATGCCCCACTAGTTTAGAGACGAGGTCTCGCTTTGGCTCAGGCTGATCTCACACCTGTAATCTCAGGTAATCCACCCACCTCAGCCTCCCAGAATGCTAGAATTACAGGCATGAATGAGTCACCGCACCCAGCCTATCAGATGCTATTTTGAAAAGAAAGCATACTGTGATAGTCTTGTTATCATAAATATTATGTAGAGTTTCTTTTTCTTTTCTTTTTTTTTTTTTTTAGAAAGAGTTTCACTATGTTACCCTCAGTAGAGTGCCATGGCATCACAGCTTATAGCAACCTCAAACTCTTGGGCTTAAGCAATTCTCTTGCCTCAACCTCCCAAGCAGCTGAGATTACAGGCACCCACCACAGTGCCCAGCTATTTTTTTGTTGCAGTTGCCATTGTTGTTTAGCTGGCCCGGGCCAGGTTCGAACCTGCCAGCCTTGGTGTATGTGGCTGGCACCATAACCAGTGTGCTACGAACACTGAGCCATACTTTAAGAATCTCATAGAGAACCTGCCTGTTTATGGAAAGCTAAATAGTAAATAAAGGATTCTGGAATTCAAAATGTACCAAAAAGGAAAAATAAAACATGAAGAGGGAAAGTATTCTCAATGACAAATGATATGTAAGTAATGTATTACCAATACACAGGATTATGTATCTGAACTAGAGTTTCGGCTTTGCAAAAGGGGTCTTCTTTAAGAAATCAATTCCTTGGGCAGCGCCTGTGGCTCAAAGGAGTAGGATGCCGGCCCCATATACCGGAGGTGGTGGGTTTAAACCCAGCCCCAGCCAAAAACCAGAAAATAAATAAATTAATTAAGTAAATAAATGAAATTGTTTTTAAAAAAAGAAATCAATGCCTTGTGGTTCTATACCATCTACTCTCTAGCACTAATAATTTGCTGTTTTACTCCTTCATGTATGTGTAATTACACATCTGAAAAACATAATTCTTTCATGGCTTTTGGTTTTGATTATTTGAGAAATACCAGAGGCTGGTGGCACTTGGCTCAAAGGAGTAGGGCGCCGGCCCCATACACTGGAGGTGGCGGGTTCAAACCCAGCCCCAGCAAAACAAACTGCAAGAAAAAAAAAAAAAGAAAAGAAAAACCAGAGGCTGCCTTCTGAATTGTCCTGCAGGTTCCACTTTCCTATAACTCAGCATGAATCAAAACTGTTGTTCACCTGCTCAAACACAATCCAGAGACAGCAGCAATGTTGCCCTCTTCCAAATTATGTAACACACAAAATGCTTTGTATAAGTGGGAAAATTTTTTTTTTTGCAGTTTCTGGCCGGGGCTGGGTTTGAACCCGCCACCTCTGGCATATGGGGCCAGCGCCCTACTCCTTTGAGCCACAGGCGCTGCCCTAAGTGGGAAATTTTTATACAACGTCTGAAAACATATCCCAACTGTATTTAGGTTTCAAGGCATCCACAAATTTCGCAGCATAGAAAAGACTGAATGAGAATAAACCTATCTTCTTTCCCTTGCTCCACTGGTAATAAAAGCTACTTGCACATTACACAAAGATCTTGCTACTTACACAAAGATCTATGGGCAAAAAATTTCTTACTTCATAATTTTGTAGCAAAGGAAAAATAATGTAAATAATTTTATATTATTCCCTTAGTAAGAACCAATTAAAAAATATGGCACTTCCACACTGTGGAATGCCCAGTGAGTCTAGCCACTTCTGTTATTGGCATAATGAAGAGGAGAAATCCTCAACCGTCCTCCTGGGAAAAAAAAAAAAAAAGTTTTTTAACATTTTATTGAGCTAACACAAAGGAAAGATTCCACAGAGGCCCAAAATGAAGTAAAACTGGGAATTCAGGAATGTAAGGAAGTAGTAAATTGACTTTTACTCTGACAGTTTCTGCAGAATCCTGGTGACCTCAAACACCCACACTGGCACAGAAACAGGAGATAAAATAGGAGTTAAAACCAAACTAAGGGGCCAACCAGGAGCAATGGCATGTACCTTTAGTCCCATCTACTCAGAAGGCTGGGGCAGGAGGACTATTTGAGCCCATGAGTTCAAGTTCAGCCTGAGCAATATAGCAAGACTCCATCTCTTAAAAAAAAAAAGAAAGAAAGAAAGAAAAGCCAAGGGGCCATACAAGGTAGGATACTCTTAGGAGAATCCTCTATTAAAGCCAGGATGCTAAAAGGTTCTACCATCAGTCTAAGGACAAAGAAATAAACTTCCTTCTCAGTAGAGTACAATAAAATAAGCTTAGAATAGAATAGAAAAACAAAAATCTCCCCTATGAATGTATAACTACAAACTTTTTCTTTTTTTTAAGACAGAGTCTCACTATGTCGCCCTCAATAAAGTGTCATGGCATCACAGCTCATAACAACCTCAAACTCTTGGGCTTAAGTGATTCTCTTGCCTCAGCCTCCCAAGTTGCTGGGACTACAGGCACCTGCCACAACGCCCAGCTATTTTTGTTGTTGTTGTCATTGTTGTTTAGTAGGCTCAGGCCAGGTCCAAACCCACCAGCCAAGGTGCATGTGCCTGGCACCCTAACCACCAAGCAACAAGCGCTGAGCCAACCACAACTCTAAAATTAAACCAACTATATGGTCCAGAAAACCTCAAGTACAGAACTTAAAGTGCTCCTAGGTACATGGGGGGCAAAGTTCAAACACCAATGGAAGATTCTTAAAACATAAAGAAAAAAAGTGTACAAATTATAAAACCTAGCACTTTGGGAGGCTGAGGAGAGTGGATCACTTAAAGTCAGAAATTCAAGACCAACCTAAGCAAAAGGAAGACGTCATCTCTACAAAAAACTAAAATATCTGCACGGTATGGTAGAGCATGTCTGTAATTCTAGCTACTCATGAGGTAAGGCAGGAGGATCACTTGAGCCCAGGAACACAGGCAGTAGAACCTCTATATACTGACTAGGCAAATGACGATAACAAACTGGTCAACATACAGAGGTGGTCAACATAAGGAACTAGGCCTACTTTACTGATAATACACATGTGCTGCATGAAAATTAGGTCAACTTAAGGAGGTGGTCAATGTAGGGAGGTGGCCAACATGGAGATTCTACTGTGTATATACATACATATACACAAATTAAACACAAAAACTGAATACAGCATTAAGACCAGAAAGACAAAATCAAGTGTTCTAATATATGTATAATTACAGACCCAAAAGGAGAAGAGACAGAGAATGGGGCAGAAATAGCATCTGAAGAGATGATGAACGGGAATTCTCCAAGGCAACAAAAGTACCAAATCACAGTCCCAAGACACTCATTCAAAACAAATATCAAAAACAAAACAGGCTGGGCACGGTGGCTCATGCCTGTAATGCCAGCACTTGGGAGGCCGAAGTGGGTAGATTGCCTGAGCTCAGGAGTTTGAGGCCAACCTGAGCTAGAGCAAGACCTCATCTCTTGTGTACTGTGTGTAGCTGGGTGCTGTGGTGGGCGCCTGTAGTCCCAGCTACTTCAGAGGTTAAGGCAAGAGGATTGCTTGAGCCCAAGAATTTGAGGTTGCTGTGAGCTGTGAAACCACACCATTCTACTGATGGTGACAAAGTGAGACTCTGCCTCAAAAAAATAAAAATAAAAAATAAAATGAAACTATGGTATGTAGATCAATCCAGTAATGTTCATTTGTTTATATAATGACAATGTTTACTTTCTCATAACAATGGCAGAATTAAGAGAGAATTGTGATAGAGTATTATATGACAAGCAAAACCAAAAATATTTATTATCTGGCCTATTACCAAAAAAAAGCTTGCCAATCTCTGATCTAAACCAAAAGCAGGCTCGGCGCCTGTAGCTCAGCAGCTAGGATGCCAGCCACATATACTGGAGCTGCCAAACAACAATGACAACTACAATAGCCAGCGTGTGGCAGGCGCCTGTAGTACCAGCTACTTGGGAGGCTGAGGCAAGGGATTCCTAAGTTCAAGAGTTTGATGTTGCTATGAGCTGTGATGCCACAGCACTCTACTGAGGGCTACACAGTGAGACTGTCTCAAACAAAACAAAACAAAAACAATAAACCAAAAGCAATAGCAATATGTTATAAACTTCATACATATGTAAAATGTGTAACAATAAAACAAAGGATGGGCAGGAAGGATTCGACATATAATAAAATAAAGTGGTATATTATTTGAAGGTAGACTGTGATAAATTAAAGATCCATATTGTAAAATACAGGACAAACACTACATAAAAAAAATTTTAAGAGGAATACCTAGTAAGTCAAAAGTGAAGATAAAATAAAATCACAAGAAGTACTCAATCCAGGCAGGGTGCGGTGGCTCACGCCTATAATCCTAGTCCTCTGGGAGGCTGAGTCTAGGACAGATTGCCTGAGCTCACCAATTCAAGACCCACCTGAGCAAAAGCTAGGCCCCATCTCTAAAAATAGCCAGGCATTCTGGTGGGCACCTGTAGTCTCAGCTACTTGGGAGGCTAAGGCAAGAGAATCTCTTGAGCCCATTAAGTTTGTGGTTGCTGTGAGCTACGACACCATGGCACCCTACCAAGAGTGACAAAGTGAGACTCTGTCTCAAGAAAAAAAAAAAAAAAAAACTCAATCTAAAAAATTGCAGGAAAAGAGGGAAAAAAGGAATAAAGAATACCATATATACTCGAGTATAAGCCGAGTTTTTTCGGCACAAAATTTGTGCCGAAAAACCCGAACTCTGCACAAATTTTGTGCCAGAAAAACTCGGCTTATACTCGAGTATATACGGTAAATGAAGCCAGGCACAATGACTCATGCCTGTAATCCTAGCACATTAGGAGGTGAATGCGGGAGAATATCTTGAGCTCAGGAGTTTGAGAACAGCCTGAGTGAGAGCAAGACTTTCATCTCTACAACAATTAGAAAAGCTGGGAGTGTGGCTTGGCACCTGTGGCTCAAGCAGCTAAGGTGCCAGCCACATACACCTGAGCTGGTGGGTTTGAGTCCAGCCCAGGCCCGCCAAACAACAATGATGGCTACAACCAAAAAATAGCTGGGCGTTGTGGCAGTAGCCTTGTAGTCCCAGCTACTAGGGAGGCTGAGGCAGGAGAATTGCTTGAGCCCAGGAGCTGGAGGTTGCTGTGAGCTATGATGCTACGGCACTCTCCCCAGGGCGACGGCTTGAGGCTCTGTCTCAAAAAAAAAAGAAAGAAAAAGGAAAGCTGGGAGTGGTTTCACAAGTCTATAGTACCAGCTACTTGGGAGGTGGAAACAGAGTCAGAGGCATAAGGATCACTCCACGAGGAGTCTGAGATTATTGTGAACAATGATGACACCATGGTACTCACTATAGCCCAAGAGACAGAACAAGACTCACTGTCTCAAACATATATACATACATAAATAAAATAAATAAATAAACAGAAAAATAGAAAACAAATAGCATAGTGGTAGATTTAAGCCAAATTATAACAATAATGGCTTAAATAGTTATATAATGAAATTATATAATGAATAATCATAAATAATATAATTTTTCATAAATAATGAAAAATTATAAACAATAATGAAATGTAAATGAGATGAACACCCCAATTAAGATAATGATTGTCAGACTGGATGAAAAAGCACCACTCAACTACATGGAGCCAACAAGAAATCTACTTTGAATTAAAAAACGTAAACAGATTAAAAGTAAAAACACGATCATACCTACTAGGATGGCAACAATCACAAAGACACATAATTTTAAAAATAGATAATAACAAGTGCTGAAGAGAATATGGAGAAATTGGAACCCCCATACATGGCTGACAGAAATGTAAAATGGTACAGCTGCTACAGAAAACACCCTGGCAGCTTCTCAAAAGGTTAAACATAGTTACCAGAAGACTCAGAACTTCTACTAGGAATAGAACCAATTTATGTCCACACAGAAACTTGTACATAAAATGTTCACAGCAGCATTTTTCAAGATAGTCAAGAAGTGGGAACAATTCAAATGTTCACCAACAGATGAATGGGTAAACAAAATCTGGCACAGTCACAGAATGAAATATAATATTTTAATATTTCAACAATTTCAGCATTTCAACAACAAAAAGGAATAAAGTACTGATACATGCTACAACCTTTAAAACACCAAGACGACACAGTCACTTACTGTATGATTCCATTTACATGAAATGTCAAGAAGAGGCCAATCTATAGAGACAGGATGATTTGTGGGTCCCCAGGTCGGGAATAAGGGGCAGGTGGCAAGGTGGGGGAGATTAGAATAACTGGTAATGGAGGATTATTTAAGGGGTGACAAGTACATTTTAGAATTAGACACTGGTGGGGCGGCACCTATGGCTCAAAGGAGTAGGGTGCCAGCCCCATATGCCAGAGGTGGCGGATTCAAGCCCAGCCTTGGCCAAAAACTGCAAAAAAAAAAAAAAAAAAATAGAATTAGACACTGGTGATGGTTGCTCAACTTTACAAATATACAAAAAATCCATTGAATTGTATACTTTAAAGTGAACAAAATAATGAATTTTATATTATGTGAATTTTTTTTTTTTTTTAAAGACAGAGTCTCACTCTGTCACCCTGGGTACAGTGCTGTGGTATCCTGGCTCACGGTAACTTCAAACTCTTGGGCTCAAGGGATCCTCTTGCCTTAGCCTCCTGTAGCTGGGACTATAGGAGCCTGCCATGATGCCTGGTTAATTTTTTTTTTTTTTTTTTTTTTTAGTAGAGATGGTGTCTCAATAGCTGATTAACTTTGTTTTTCATAGGAGGTAAAATTCTGAAATTGCTCTGTGTAGTGGAATAAATAAGTAAAGGAACAGGGGATGGTAGGAGCCAGATTTTTGTTACAGAAGTTATAGATAAGCAAGAGGAGAAGGCTAGAATAAACCCCTTGGTATTGAAAAAAGTTGGTAATATCAGCATCAACTTGTATTTAGCTTAATACACAATGATGAACAGAAATGAAAACAATTAGAGATATCTCTAGTCACTGAAAGGGCATAGAAACAGTAATATCTTACTAGTAACAAACATACCCAGAGAGCAGATATAAGTTTCTAGATATCATTCTTCTACAAGAGGAATAAGAAAGCAGGGTTTCTGAAAGAAATGACTGATCCCAGTGCTCAGGCAGGGAAAATAAAGATGAGCATGATGCCACAGCACTCTACCCAGGGCAACAGAGTATAACTCTGTATTTAAAAAAAAAAAAAAAAAAGAAAGAAAGAAAGAAAGAAAGAAAGAAAGAGAAAAAAAGAACCTTAGAGCATCATACAGTATTAGGGAGTCTAAAATCAAAATGCTAAAGAAAATGAAAAGGCAAGCTACGGACGGCACCCGTGACTCAGTGGATAGGGCACCAGCCCCATACACCAAGGGTGGCGGGTTTGAACCCAGCCCCAGCCAAACTGCAACAAAAAAATAGCTGGGCATTGTGGTGGGCACTTGTAGTCCCAGCTACTCGGTAGGCTGAGGCAAGAGAATCGCCTAAGCCCAGGAGTTGAGGTTGCTGTGAGCTGTGACACCAAGCACTCTACCCAGAGCAACAGCCTGAGGCTCTGTCTCGGATAAAAAAAAAAGGCAAGCTACAGATGGGAGAAAATATTTGATAAAAGACATGAATCCAAATTATATAAAGAACTCTAAAACTCAACAATAAGAAAACAAACAATCATGTTAAAAATCGTCTACAGAGCTGAATAGCCACTTCACAGATAAAGAAAATGGCACATGAAAAGATACTCAAGATAAAATGTCACAGGGGAACTGTAAACTAAAACAAAAATGAGATATACATAGCATAACGGATAAAATCCGAAACACAGAACACCAAATGCTCATGAAAATATAGAGCAACAAAAACTCTCATTCATTGCTGGTGGGAATGCAAAAGGCACAGCCTACTTTGGAAAACAGTTTGGCAGCTTCTTACAAAGCTAAACATATGATCATATGCACAGAAAAACCTATCAAATATTACAGCAGCTTTACCCATAACTACCAAAACTTGGAAACAAACTACCCTTCAATAGGTGAATGGATAAACAAACTATGGTATATCCATACAATCGAATATTATTCAACAATAAATAGAAATGAACTATCATTATCAAGCCATAAGACACAGAGGAGCTGGGAGTCATGGCGTGTGCCTGTAGTCCCAGCTACCCCGGAGGGTGAAGTAGAGAACTGTAGGAGTTTGAGACCAGCCTGGACAGCCTATCTCTTTTGGGAAAAAAAGACGACAAAGTAACCTTAAATGCTTATTGCTAAGCAAAAGAAACCAGTACAAAAGGCTGCATACTACATCATTTCAACTATCACATTCTAGAGAAGGCCAAACTACAGAAACAGGAAAAAAAACAGTGCTCACTAGGGAGGTGGGGGTCAGGGAGAAGGAAGGAGGTGATGGGAAGGAGGGAAGAATAGAATAGGTGGAGCACAGGTGATCTGGGGGACAGTGAAACTACTGTGTCTAACAGCATAATAGTAGATACATTATACATTTGTCAAAACCCTGAACTGTATAACACATAGAATGATCCCTAATGTAAAAGACAGCTCTTAGTTAACAATAATTTATCAGTATCCTTTTACCAATTCTAACAAATGTGCCACATTGATGCAAGAAAATGGAGGGGCTGAAGACGGTGGGAAGGGAATGCGTGCACACTCTATGCTTTCTGCTCAATTTTCTGTAAACTTAAAACTGCTCTAAGAAAATAATGTCTATTATTTAAAAAAAAAAAAAAAAAAAGGGTTTGGGAGCATGTTACCAGAATCTTACCAGAACACCAGGGAAAACCTTAAAAAACTTACAATGCCCAAAGTGGAGCTATTTGAGCAACAAAATAAGTAACACAGAAATATAGCACCTGGGCAGTGCCTGTGAGTCAATGAGTAGGGCGCCAGCCCCATATACCCGAGGTGCCAGGTTCAAACTCAGCCCCGGCCAAAGACTAACAAAAAAAAAAAAGGAATATAGCACCTAATCTGCAATATCTCAGGCAAAAGAAGTCTACAGAACATGGTATGCTCAAGTCTAACTCTTAGGGATACTGCCACATCTTTATATGATATTATTCCTGTTTTCCTAATTAATTCTGTTTCTGTAAATCCCTCCTTCTGTCTTCTTTTCCAGCACCTATATTAACCATAGAAGCACTATGCAATGCTCTCTGCTAAGCTCTCTCTACCAAAAGTTCCTCACAGAACTCACTTATTTTAAAGGCCTCAATTCGACTAATGACTCTCAAAATAATATCAACCCCCATCGCATGCACTATGTATAATATCTAAAGGTCATTTCTACCTGCATGTCCCAAATTAAACTCATTTTATCAACCCAAGAGAACATTTCCTACAAGCATTTTCACATTCTCAACATCAGCTATCAGTAACATATGCCAACTCATCTAAGTCCCAAAATCATAGGCATCTCCTTATCCCCTACATTTCCAATTTATCACTATCTCTCAAACTTACCTTCAACCACTCCATTCTTACCCACCACCTTAATTCATGCCTATATTACTACACTCCTGAATTACTTCTGTAGCTTCCAACCTTTTCTGTACTCCCTGATTAAACTCTGCCTAATTCATCATCCTAAATACATTAACAGTTTTTATATAGCTAGCCCTTAATAACTGGTCACTGTAAAGATTGTTGATAATTTTAACAGACACTACTACTGATTAGCTACCCAACATCCATTTCCTTTTCTTTGTTGTTATGTCCCCAAGTAACTCAAGAATCCTAGGCAGAATCTTGATTAGTCTTATCTAATAGTGACAGTACCATCTCCCAAGATTCAAGCCCATACATTTGGCTCAGTTTTTATCATGAGCTTTTCTAACTCTGGATGTTGTCATGTCTGAATGAAATCCTTAGAATTCTGGCAGCCAACCTGAGGATGAAGCTGGCAAATACAGAGAGAAAGGCAGAGGCAAGAGTACTGAAGTAAGTAGAAATGAAGGCCAGTACACAGTCCCTGAGGAGGCCTGACATACACCACATGGGTAAATCTCTTAGAAGCATTATACTCAGTGAAGGATGCCACACAAAGAAGTATATACGATAATAACTCCATTTATATATGACATTTATATGAAAGCCTAAAATAAGAAAAATTAATCTACAGTAATAGAAATCAGATTAGCAGCTGCCCAGAGGCCAGACTGAGGGAGGGGAGGATTGACTTGATAGTACAAAGAGGAACTTTTGAGGATGATGCAAATGCTCTATATCATGATTAGGGAAATGATTACATTTGTTAAAATTCACCCAACTGTACTCTAAAATGAGTGTATTTCACCATATGTAAGTTACACCTCAATAACGTTAATTTAAGAAAAATTAGGGGGCAGTGCCCATAGCTCAGTAGGTAGGGCACTGGCCATGTACACCAAGATTGGTGGGTTCAAACCCACCGGGCCAATTAAAAAACAACAATGACAACTGTAACAATGACAACAACAACAAAAATAGTTGGGCCTTATGGTAGGCACCTAGAGTCCCAGCTACTTGGGAGGCTGATGCAGGAGAATCACTTATAACCCAAGAGTTGGAGGTTGCTGTGTGCTGTAATGCCACAGCATTCTACCCAGGATGATAGCTTGAGACTCTGTCTCAAAAAAAGAAAAAATAAATAAAATAAAATAAAATAAAATAAAATAAAATAAAATAATTATGCTCAGCACCCACAGCTCAGTGGTTAGGGCGCCAGCCACATACACTGGGGCTGATAGGTTTGAACCTAGCCTAGGCCTGCTAAACAACGACAACTATAAGGAAAAAATAGGTGGGCGTTGTGGTGAGCACCTGTAGTCCTAGCTACTTGGGAGGATGAGGCAAGAGAATCACTTAAGCCCCAGAGTTTGAGATTGCTGTGAGCTGTAACACCACGGCACTCTACCAAGGGTGACATAGTGAAACTCTGGTCTCCAAAAATAAAAAAAGAAAGAAAAATAATTAGTACTATGGTACACCAGATGATAACATGTACCATGGAGAAAAATAAAGCCAACAAGAGGCAAATAAATGAGGATGTGAGTATACATATAATTTCAAATATAATCTTAATTATTTAATAATTATTTTAATTAATAATTTTAATAGGATGGTCACGAAAAGCCTCACTGCCTTTTTAGCTAATGACCTCAAAGAAGGAGTAAGCCATGGAGAGTCATGAAGATATCTGGAAGAAGGCTTCAGGCACAGAGACAAGTACAAGAAAGCCTTTGCCTTTTTTTTGAGACAGAGTCTCACTATGTCGCCGTTGGTGGAGTGCCGTGACATTACAGCTCACAGTAACCTAAAATTCTTGGGCTTTAAGTGATTCTCTTGCCTCAGCCTCCCAAGTAGCTAAGACGACAGGTGCCTGCCACAACGCCCTGCTATTTTTTGTTGCAGTTGTCATTGCTGTTCTGCAGGCCCAGGCCAGGTTCGAACCCACCAGCCTCAGTGTTTGTGGCCGGTGCCTTAACCATTGTGCTACAGGTGGCAAGACACCTTTGCCTTTTTCACTAATAAAATGGGAAGTTATCTGAAAGATTTTGACTTGTGTGATCTGACTTACATTTTAAAAGGATCACTCTGCCGATCAGTTGAAAACAGACTAAAAAGTGGTAAGAACAAAGCAGAGAGCCCAGTTAGAGGTAACTGCTATAATCCAATGGCAGCTTAGACCAGGGTGGTGGTTAGTTTTAAATTCTGGAAAAAGTTAAAGACAAAGCCAATGGGATTTGCTATCAAATTGAATGTAAGACTGAAAGAGAAGAACCAAAAATGACTCCAAGATTTGGAAAAATTGGAAGGATGGAAAAGCCATTTACTGAAATGAGGAAGAATGAGGGAGGAGATGGTTTATTTATAAACAACAAGAATTTTATTTTGGTTAAGTTATCAAATGGAGAAGTAGAGTATGCATTTGGATATACAAGTTTGGAGTTCAGGGAAGGGGCCTAAGCTAAAGATAAAAATCTGGGAGTTGGGGCGGCGCCTGTGGCTCAAGGAGTAGGGCACCGGCCCCATATACCGGGGATGGTGGATTCAAGCCCGGCCCTGGCCAAAAAATCTGGAAGTTGCCAGTATATAAAAAGGCATTTAAAAAGATAAGCCTGGATGAGAACATTAAGAGACTAAGTACGTATAGACAAGAGAAAAGAAATCCAAGGGCTATGTCCAAGGCCAATGTAATATTTACAAATGTGAAAGAAAAAGAAATAGTAAATGAGATTGAGAAGGAATGGCCAGTGAGGTAAAAGGAAAACCAAGAGACAGTAGTATCCTGAAAGCAAAGAGAAGAAAGCGCTTCAAGGAAGAAAGATCAAATGAACTAAATACTACTGGTAGGTCAAATAAGATAAGGACTGAGAACTCATTAGAATTATTAGAGAAACATGGTCCCTCTGGAACCCAATCCCATATAAATGTCCATTGTTCTACATGAGTAACACACACTGCTAAGTTCAATCTACGATAATTAAAAATTACTCTCTATTTTTAAATCAAAACTATTACTCCTGAAATGGAAGCAGTAGTATGTGAATCTATTTTAAACATGATGTTTATTTTGGGTCACTATTTGGTATTCTAAGTATTCTGGTAAATAATCACCTCTGATGTTTACCACTTTCACTCTGACCTCATTAAACCCCAAACAATTCCACATATAAGCATTGAGCTATTCTACAACTTTTTTCCAAGATGTGATCTTTATTTTACTAGTAGGTTAAAATATAACAGCGGGTAAAATATAACAACTGGATAGTAAAAGATTACTACTATTCAATGACTACTGAAGGACATGCACAGAACAGAAAACAACTGGTACAAAAGCAGAAAGTCACAGAGAAATATAAATACACGTTGGCACAAATGCAAATGTCTCAGTCAGACACACGCATACAGGATGCATATTGTGGTCCAAATCACTTTACCCTGAGCCAATGTAAAAGGTTGGGCTTAGGGCAGTCATGTTCTTATCTATTTAAAGATACATTTTTAATACTAGGATTCTGCTGCTGTGCAAATTTTGATATCAGAACATTTCAAGTTCTCTTCAAAGACACAAAGAATAGTGTCTTCCAAGTAATCTGGTCCATTTCAAGGCAAGTGATCTTCCTCAAAACAAGAGTTAGTAATAGGAGCTTCTGGCCAGGACAATGAGATAACATTCCCCCAGACACATCCATTTAAATTTAAATTCTAAAAATAAAATGAGCATACACTCTTCACAAAAACACAAGCACTAATGATGTAGGTAACACACTATAATCTTAATTACTCCATCAGGATAAAGGATATTTCCAGTTCACAGCAATTTCTGACATAAGTAGTAAGAAAGAAAAGAATACCAGTAAGTCTACTACTAATTACTAATAATTACCAAGTATGTGTTCACATATATGAACTAACTCTTACCTTCTAAGTCAATATTTTTCTGAGATCCTTTCTGCATATTTCATTAAGCAGATTACATTCCTTGGCATCAACATTTCATTCAGTCCTCACTCTCAGATTGTATTTCAAGTTGTTCCCAAGCTTGTCACTATGAGATAAGTGGCAGCTAAATTCAGAAAATTCTTGGTACAGCTTAAAATTGACTGTTTTCAGAGACATTCAGCTGAAGTTAAGTCAGTTACAGCACACAATTTCTCAGTGACCAAGTAACACAGTTCAAGATTACTCCTACTTTTGTTTTTATTTACATAGGAGCAGCAAGTAAATGGTACTCTTCACCCTGGCCCAAGTTAACTACATGGATTCCCAGTAATTACCAATGGGGATACACTGTAGTATCCTACTGTGTTGTTAAATGACTGCTACTTTCATGCAACAAAGTCAGATTTTTATTTAATCCTTGGTTAAAAAAACAATAGCCAGATCTTGTGATGTCAAGAAATGCAGAAGAAATGCAGCCTTAAAGAAAGATGGAGACTTTGCCTCTTTCATGTTTACATGGATGGAGCTGGAACATATTCTCCTTAGCAAAGTATCCCAGGAATGGAAGAAGAAGTATCCAATGTACTCAGCCCTAATAGTAAGCTAAACTATAGCTTTCACATGAAGGCTATAACCCAACTATACCACGAGACTATGAGGAAAGGACCAGGGAAGGGGAAGGGAGGCAGGAGGTCTGTGTGGAGGAAGGGTAATGGGTCGGGCCACATCTATGGTGCATATTTTTATCTATAATAAAAAAATAAATAAATAAAAATAAAAAATAAATAAAGAAGACAGATGCAAAATCTACAAACATGTAAAAAAAAGCTCATCATCCTTAATCATCAGAGAAATGCAAATCAAAACTACTTTGAGATATCACCTAACCCCAGTAAGAGTAGCTCACTTAACAAAATTCCAAAACCAGAAATGTTGGCGTGGATGTG